>JAQIWE010004781.1:0-10468 GCA_034698565.1 Campodea plusiochaeta
GAGTGCGGTAAAGTCCTCCGTGTTTGGGCGGTAACGACCCGAAAAACGATCTACCTGTGCGGTAATGTCCGACTCCGGTTATAAGAAGCAGACAACTGGATGTCATACTCTATCGATAAGTAATACATATTTATTTTCATTTGTTGAACTATTATATTAATTAAATTATTTTGTGTGAGAACCCTATTGTATAGGGTCTTCTCAATTATCACATTCTTACCAGTGCTTTCGAAATGATTCTTAGAAAATCTGCAAGTAATAATTTTTGCGCGAATTTTTGTTATATTTACCTTGTATATATTGATTTAATTCATTATTTTATCAATGAAGAATTGTAAATTCTCTTAAATTACCTTCCTTTTTGTGTATATTTCATTACTTTATAGCCTTTACAAGGTTTATTTGCCTAACGATGTGAATTTATCATAACCAAAATGTTCTGAAACAATGATTCCATTTAATTGGCAGCAGTAATGACCCTTACATCATTTACGAGCGTTTCCCTCTTGCAAAATTCTTGAATGAACTTCATTAATATAAAATTACCTTTCTTTTCATTGGTGGATAAACTCACATTAAAATTACATCATTATCCAATAATATTTCGTTGTTGTAAAAGGTACAAATTTCGATGATATAGGTATAATGCAGGTTTATTTATTTTCCAAATGATTATATCGTTATCATGTTTATCGATCAACAACATGGCAATAAAACAGACGTGCTAATTACAGTGAAGATAAGTATGATCATAAATCAGCTGCAAACTAGAGATCAAAGTAAGTTTCTATCGGAATCGGCGTTTTATTTGACTTTTATTATTCCATTTCATTATCGGCGTGCCAAATGTCTAGAAAGACTTTCCGATACAAATCACAACCAACACTTTAATTCAAACGGCTGATTGCTGTAAGCAAAATACCATATTAGCATCTGCTACAGCGTTATTACCTGTTACAATTCAATGGGTAATAATGATATGGGTATGTAGCAGCTGAATATACTACGTTGATCAGTAGTTATAGTATCTAATGGTATATATAGTTATATATATTTGAAGCTTCAATAGCTTCACCTAAAAATAGATGACAAAATATACTATTTCATTGTTTCAGAAAATAAGGTTCACTTGTTGATCTATCTTAAATGATAACTTTCTTTAAATGATAACGTATGCTTGCTCAGTATCAATGTACTTATACTACCTTATATTAATATTTAAATATATTTAGTAGCTTCAGTGACTCTTTTTGAATGAAGCTGCATCTCAGCACCATCAATTTTCAAATAACAAAATACTTAGCCTATTGGTGCTTCATATACTTTCATTTTACAAATATTTTCTTATGTAGAATTCAAAGGAAGGAAAGACAAATCTTACAATATTAATTTAAATCTCATATTATTTATATATAATGTACTCATTTTCTTACATCACATTTTCTTCAGCATATTTTTAAGTGTTTTTAAAATGAAATCAAACGAAACGTCAAATATAACTTTTCCATTGGTCAACTTTCCTGGAAATATTTTACAATACTTTTACTAGTAATCTATTGAAAATTTATTCATGTATTTAACTGCCTTAATATTTTTGGATGGTTATAACTAAATATTTATATGGAAACTTTTTATAGTAATACTTATTTGTTAAAGATCCTAACATAGTGATTATTTTCACCTACTTTTAGTAAGGTTCCCAGAAACATATTTAGTCGTAAATAATATTATTGTTCTAAACGAAAATAATATTTACCAATTTCCACAATGTCTTTCTGCCAGTTTTAAGAAGTGTTTTTCTTTGTACTCTATGTAATTTCTCAGAAATAACCAATTAGATATATTTACAAACACTGTAGACCATAAATCACACTTATTTACCTAACAAGCAATAATCATTTTACGGGCTACTAAATTAAATCCAACTAAAGGTACACAAAGACACTGTCAAAAGCACAAATGGTTCTGCAAGCTCTTTAGTTTAAAAATTTACAGGGATAAAAAAAATCGAAAGTACATATTGCTGTCGTCTGAATATAATATAGCATCGTTTTATGGGCCATCCCACGAAAGCAAAAAATAATTTGGAAGTTCACTTGTGAAGAAGATGAGCATAAAATGGTAGGAGAAGCTTTAAATCACTTGCTCATAAAACCTCTGTCATCCCCTTGTTTTGAAGGAAGGAAAGTAATTCGCTGGACGGTTAAAAAAGTTTTGAAAGGGGCGGAAAGTTGTTTAGTTGTAAATTTTCTCTTAACTAGGCACTAAAACGATCGGAACCTTCCACGAATTTTTTTCTTGGTTTCAACATATGCCAAGGAACAAACATACCACCAACATGTCGTTTATGAGGCTTACGATAAAATTCAATAGCTAGCAGTTGGCTTTTTTGTTGAATGAAGATTTGAGATCCCGATAATCATATACTCCATTCGTTCTGCCTAAGGATATCTTAGAATTAAAAGTATATAACCCTTGTTAGTAAAATGCCTTTGTCGACATTTTTATATTCATTTGTATTGTGATCTTGTTTCTTTATATATATTTAATTACCAGAGCATGCTGGCCAAATTTGATTAAATTACATCATGAAATTTTAATCTTCCATATAATGATAATTTCTTTATTGAGTGCATAAAAAATACTTCGTCCACTCATGCTTCATTGAAATTTAATTTCATTAGATAACTATATGACTTGATAATAAAAAAAAATTATCAATTGGTATCAAAATATTTTTATAAAAATTGGCATAATTTTATGTATTTCCAATATCTACAAATACATTTTGAAAATATCATTGAAAATATCACTTGTCTATTTTTATATCGTAATTCTTCTTCTGTTAGCTTCAGTGCTTGGTTCCACAAAAGAGAAGTGCTATATCCTGGTTTCATCAAGTTGATATCCTTTCAGACGTAGATTGCTTAATCTTGATCATTATTGGGATCGCAAACAGTGCAAACACCAGTCAACAACGTATCGTTTACTGATAAGTAAGAATTGTAGCGGAATTAAGTTACATAAATTCGATGACTGATGGATCAAGGGCGTTTTGGGAACCTATATATTTTTTTCTCTATTGAAATTTTGCAGTGATTCACCCTTTCGCCCTCATAAAGAAAATATTATAAATGAAATATCTTCAGACTTAAAATGATTTGTATTGTGTTGAACCAGTTTGAATTTGATGTCTCTGATTTTCTCTAATTTTGACCTTCTGCATTTTCTATAGTATATTGTTGTTTTAAATAAAGTTTAGAAAATCAAGGGTAAGACAAGTGTGTTTCTGGAGTATGAGCGGAAGAAACTCTCTTATATACTCTTGAAAACTGAGAATAATATTGTTTTGTTATGTAAACTAGTTATTTTTATAAAATCATTGAAAATTGAAAATGAATATATGGAACTTTATTGAAGTTCCTTCTTATGGAACTTCATTGAAGTTCCTTCTTATGGAACTTCATTGAAATTCCTTCTGTTTTGTCATTGCCACATCGGATTTTAATTTGTAATATTACATTCCTTCTGAAGAAGCGTAATCAATTTACATAATAAGTTTTCTCTATTAATTTACCTCTATTTGAACAACTCAATTCTACTTCACAAACAGTATATTCGCCTATACCTTTATTCGTTGATCTACAAGGTTCATTTGATGTTGTCAATTTATTCAGCCCTCAAATCCATCCATATCATAAGTATATTCTTCCTCTTTCATCATGCATGGAATTCAGAGTGAGTTTTATGATTTTTGAATTTTTGTTTGATAACATATTACAAGACTGACATTCCATTATGTGTTATATAGGATTTACAAAGCATTCCATACATAACGATGTAAACGAATTTGAACTTTATTTCTATTATAAAATCAAATTTGCTTTTATCTATTCAACTAAATCCCAGTAATAACCCTGTATAGTTGTTACATTAAATTTATGAATGCTCAAAGGTATTAAGGGAAGATCTTCATAAAAACTATGATATTAATACGTCTTTTATTTTACAATATTCAGCGGTATTGGAAATATTGTTTGACTATATTCCAAAGTCGTTGTCTTGTTGAGCTGAATTTAAGTGTGACAAATATTGAACACATAATTTTTGCAGCGTTCTATAGAGTAATAAGTGATGAAATAAAATGGTTAGTTTAGATATTTTAATATATGAGTGTTGCAGACTCCAAAAGGGATATTGTAACTTGTATTAGCTAATGCTGCAAGAAATGATTTTTCTATACTGTATGATTAAAATGTTAAATCACATAAAAAGTAAAAAATAATGAAGCAGGAAAAAAAAGTAAATTGTCAAGAAATGACCACAGATGATAACAAATAGATTGAGTTATCAGTTAATGCAATGCATGAAATAGACCAACAAATGAACGTGTGAAATAGTATACATATTTTGTTCTATTTTTAGGTGAAGCTACTGAAGCTTCAAATATTTATAACTAACATAATTGTATTCACTGAATAACAACTGAGATACATTTTTTTCTGTTTTAACTTATGAACAACGATGATTCTTTTACAACCGAATGGTTCATAACGTTACATTGCTTAATATACTGGTATTGCTATGAAATATTTAGCTAACATTCGGAACAACACAGCAGATATTATTTATGGGTAAGTTTATTTTTATGATTATTATTAAGAATATTAGCACGTGGCTTATTTGAACAGTTTATGTATCACAGCATTTTGATATTGTGCCAAAATGCATTAATCATGTAGAATACTTGTCTACATGTGTTTAAGGTCGTGATGAATATAATGATCATTTACATAGAACATAAGAATTTAAGAAATCATATGAAACTATCTTGGAATGTAAATAATGTAAAAATAAATGCATACAACCCTCATCCTTTTTATGTTCAAGGTAAACAGTGTGCTGTAGGCTATATGAAATTTTAGAGTTGTTGTATCATGAATGTTTTAAACAATGCTTTCATCAAACAATATATTAATGATATTTTAACCGTTCGTAGTATAGAATATAAAATATATTATTCCGATTATTACAGGTTTATTAATTGATTTATAATGTATTGTCAACAAACACTTAATCTGTATAACACTTTGTGCTGTAGATATATAATTTCTTGAGAATCTAGCACAGATTTTTTACCGGAACAAATTAATGTGATTGTTGAAAATAACACTTTTGATGTAAGGAAATTGCTGGTATCTGAATAATTTAGAATCTTTTATTTGAATCGAATTTCGTGATGATAATTATGTATTTATGTGGATGTATTGCACGTTTATAGGATCAAAGCAGGTAAAAAAATATGCGTGTACGCTGGACTTAAAACAATACAGTTTCAGAGTTATATATATATGCATTATACACACTCGTATGTAGCTATCGAAAATAAATTTTAAACTTTGGAGTACATGGTAACAGTATATTTCTGAATAATACCGTAGCTAATTTTTGTTATCTGTGTTCTACTCTATCTTGGAAGTACATTTAAATGAAATAAAAATATATGAATTCTGAATTATTTCAGTTTTTCAATGGAAATGAATATTAGGAGTTTTCCTACCTACTATTCTGTACTCTCTGTAGATATAGGAAGAGCATGTTCATAATACATTCTCCACGATGATCTAACTTACATGACAATATTTTGAATGATGAATTCTCCAGAGGGCACATTGGTGCAGAACAAACACAACCATGGAGTTTACTTTTCTTCCATTCTGCGATATGCAGACGACATCACTTTCTCAGTCATTGTGTATATTTATCACTCGACTGAGTAATCTTTCCTTCATCAGAAAATAAGCAATTAAAGCGAAGAGCTCTTTGAGTAAAGGGATAGAGTACTGACAAGGGGGATAGGGAGGAGGTCCTAAGATTATGTTGATTCAGGGGGAATTGGGCTGCCCAAACAAATCAGCAAAACCATTCTCGTTAACTAGAAAAGGACATCTTTGTTTCCACAAGGATTATTACTGCTTTTATCAAATACCCTTAGCTTGAAGGGAGTTTTGAATCTTTGATACATGAAATTTCACGATCAAATTACTCTTGTCTTAATTGTAAGGCATATAGGAATAGCTTAAGTAGGCTTAGTTGTGAAAGATTCGTGATGTGGTTTTGATAGTGCCCATAGGGCAGTTATACGAAACAAGAGGGAAAAAGAAACAAGCCCACCCATTAAATCTTTTTGTTGATTCAAATGGGAGGAAATTATTCAGTACCAATTACTTGAAGATCATTTGGAGAAGATAAATTGAAGAGCACTGACTGACTGATCATGTGGACACAAAAAATATTTACAAAGGTTAATGCAAATAATTGGATGGAAAAAACAAATTAAGTTTTCTTTTACTTAAAGAATGCCTGTTTTACGTTAAAGAATGAGATTTTATTGATTTTGGTTTGTAAATCAAACTGGGTGATAGTGTGTATAGCAAATTACATTTAAACGTGTGCGTTGAATCAGTTGGGACTTCATTTTCCTACACACGTTTTTCTTATATCTCCTTTTACACTTTCTTTACTTTCTATTGTACTATTCCAGGATAACAGAAATATGTGTAGGAAAACGATGCACCTGACTGATTCAAAGCACACCTTTAAAAGGGATAAATAAGATGCATCATCTGAAAGTATTGTGTATCATTATTTTAATGTCAATAATAAAATAGTTTTCATCGGTTTTTACAGTAAGTTGTACATTTAATTACCGATACAAGTTTTGAAGCAATGCATTTATCTATTTGTAATAGTCTTTTATAAAAGCTAAAATGAGCTTAAATGTTTCCACATACACCCATACATTTTATAACATGCAACAGTTGTATAGTAACATCATACATCTCTTTCATGAATACAGCATTCCTGTTTACAAAGAACTCGAATAATTAATTTACATTACCTTAATAAAGTGCACAACGTACTATTACGTACATAATCCAGTTACCATAATCCATTCTTTTATTTTGGTATATCCCGAAACAATTTGAAATTTAATTTCATAATACCGTTGAAATGGCAAGTAGACTGTTATTTTCACGGGAGATTACCCATTATTGTAAGCATGATGAAGACTATACTTATCTTTTTAAAGCATGATTACTTCATTAAAATTACCCTGGAAGCAGCATAAAAGAATAATATTGAAAGGTGCTGATGTTGCAGATGTTTAAAAAAAATCCCACAGGGAAGAATTAATATGAAAACAAGTTAGATATACCGTTTCGATTAATCAGTATACTCTGAATGTGAATAATATAATGAAGTCAGCAACAATATTAGATTACTGATACTGTATACCGCTACGTAGTTGTGGGACTTCCATGAAAATAAATACCTCGGACGTATATTTTTTTTAGAAAAAGGAGGTGTTTTGAAATCAATATTACGAATGTAAATGAAAATATGTGTATTGATAATATTGACACTTTTGTAGGTGTAGAATTATTTGAAGAACTTTGTACGCGTATCAGTTAGCTTATGATATAGAGTATATTATAGCTCAAGTAACTCTGGTATCAAAATAATCGTAGTACAGTATTATAGTTGACTTTCGAGTGATCTTCCTTAAATTTTTAGCTGTTTTTAATTATATTTCCCCCCATATAAAAACGTGTTCTATAATTTGCATTACATCGTTAGGAGATATTCTACATTTTTATAATATACAAAAAGAAAGCACAATTTGAATTCTACTTTGAAATCAGTATCAAAAATAAATTTCTGCTTATATCTTTCTCATATATAATTATCAACGTATAAACATTATATATTATGTAACCTATAAGCATTGTTAATAATGTATATTTGGGGAAGTTTTTCTCTTTATGTATTCATTAATGAAACCAAATGAAAAACTATTCTGCCCATATAGTTATATACCGAATTCACAAAAATACTGCAATCCGAGAGAGTTCTCTTTACTTTACCATTTCTATAAATTACTGTGTTATATCAATTTACTTTTGAACGTTTAATTAACAAATGAATGACATATTGTACTCAAAAAGCACAAACCTTCAATAAACGTATAGTTTGAAACTAATAAGTACAGAGTAATTGAAATTGAAATGACGTTTCAACACTGGTTTGAATGTGTTTTATGTGCTGTATATAAATATAATTATAATATTCAGACTTTATAATATATCGGTAAAATCATATAAAAGACACTAAAAGGTTGAAGTTATACAGTGATAAATTAGCTTATAGTTGTTTTACAACAATTTATTTCTGAATACTTCAAAATAAAGTGACATTTGGGGAAAAATATTTCGTAATTGTAACAATAACTTATTTCTTTCTCTCTCAATACATGAACTACTACGTAATACGTTGTGGATATCTAAGTTACATCTTTCAATTTTATGATATGACAATATTCGGCAATAACTCGAGTATAAATTCATCCATAAAGATAACATTGCACTGCTCATCCAGAATTGTTAACCAAATCAGAAACTCCACATTCAATAAAAATAACATTTTTCGAATCCTCCCATTCATCTTCGGCACACGTAGAGCAGCTTATACGTAAGGCAATAATTTGATTATTTTCCATCCATACCTATAAAAACAGAGATCTCCAAATTCCGTTTTATACCTTTATTCTTTCGCAAAGGGGAATCGAAATATATCCTCGGCATACATACGAAAATGAAATCCTCTAGAAATCTCTGGGCATAATTTTGTTTTCTATATATCTCCGTTATTTTCCCGATGTCTTGTAGTCTAGGCCACACGTGTGCAGCATAACATGGTCTATATTTCGTTTTGGAGAGAAAATGATTTTCTTTGACTTGTAGAGAAACCAGGAGAGAGAGAGAAAGAGTGAGTGAGAGAGAAGGAATCTTCCTGTCAATAGTTGGAAGTGACAAGGTGCTTTTGTTCCCTCACCTTTCAAACCCTCACCTCCTACTTACTTCCACTATACCTCCTTTTCCTTCACTGCTTCTATACCCCAACAACAGGAAGAAGAGACCACCACATACCGCAAAGACCACACCAGCATCAGGGAAACAGACATTCGATTTACAAATTAATACACACGCTGGGAGGAAGAATCAAACGAAATAGGCTTTGGAGGAGGAACGATGTGGTTTTTATTTCTGATGTTTCATGGTTTTTATTCAAGGTTGAAATATTACGCATATCATAATTCTGCGTTATTTACCTAATCACATTTCACAGTTAGTTGTAGCAGTAAAATAGTACTGTAATAGCGTTCTAATTGTTGTAAATTGTTTTCGACAATGTCCTTTGTTTTTTTTTCTTTGTCCGGATAATTCTGATAATATTATTTATTAAAATATATATATAAAATATAAAAGTATCATTTTTCATGCAGACTTTATTATGTAATAAGTTATATCTTTTGTTCCGCACAGTCAGATCGAATTAGCAATCATCACTGCAGAAGATTTTTTGTATATTGTTACTCTCTTTCTCTCTCTCTCTATACTGTACATATCATAAACTGTAGGTAGGAAGCATAATCATGTCATTAATTAATTAAACCTTTACAATACCTCATTGCATCATCCACTTATATTTAAAAATATTGTTCCAGTATTTTTTTATTCAAAATAGAAAACTACAAATATTAATTAATTATTAGCAAAAAGGTAGTAATTCCATAATTAATTTTCACTACTAACACAATTAATTTCTTCATACTATACCACCCTGCATAATGAATTCTACAATATACCTGAACCCTTAATAATTGGTTAACCTTTATCCATTGTAAAGTTAATTTCTTAATTAAAGATTAATGAGTGATCGATTAGTTGAAATCCAATATCTCTTCCCCCAATCCCAACCGTATTATGGTGTCAGTTCTTTTTTTTCTTGCTGTTTGTTGAGTACTCTCATTTAGTCCTAAGGACATATGAAAACATTTCGCTGCTGTTTAGTGGAAGTTAAACAAATCCTCGTCATTTCATTTATAGCATCATCTCAGATAAGGAAGTATACCTAAGGTGTCGAGTTTTACACCTTTGTACTTGACCGAGAGGCTGAGAGCACATTTCAAATAACACCTGCTTCCTTCAATTACAATAGGTTGATGCATACATTTGCGTTCATGGAGGAAATTTAATACTTTTTGGGTCGAATAGTTAATCTCTTTTGTTCGCCTGTTCGTGCAAATTTTCTATCTAGGCTGTTGGCTGTGCAGCAGAAAAGAGATGTATCTAGAATTTCAAGAAAATAGATTTCGATCTTTATTTTTTGCACAACTCTTTTATAATACTAACTATTATGGTTGAGGATAGATTAAATATTAAAATATATATTACATACAAAATCATATGAACTTTCATTTCATTGTTATTAACTATGAGTACCAGTAAGCAAATATAATTATGTGGTTTTACTTTTGCTATCAAACTGTCCCTTGTGAAAATGAGAGGCTACTTAGTATACTATTAGTACACTTGAAGCAAACTATTTTGGCTAGTAGTACTAA
>JAQIWE010004782.1:0-10468 GCA_034698565.1 Campodea plusiochaeta
ATTTTGAAAGATCGTCTCTGATTGGTCTAAAAACGTCAAAATAGTTGATCGATACCATCAGTAGCCAATCAGAATCACTGATTCAAAGAAAGAATGATTTGCGTATATATACGGCAAAACAACTATGAAAGGAATTGGTATAATTTGTGCATAAGTACGCCAATACACTACAGATAGAGAATAAATTCGCTTATTTATACGGTAATACGGCTTGAAGGGCTAAGCTTAAAAACTTCAAAGTCAAAAAAAATACTTTGACAGAAAAAAATATTTTTCTACATACTCTGTATCTTTGATGACATTATGACACTGCTCACATATCCTGACATCAAATTCAAAGCCCATATTAGGTATAGTACACCTCCTGTTACTGCATGTATCACATATAGCCCGACCACAGTGTCTGCAATGGTGTTGCCTCAGTCCAATCTGCTTTTGATCCATCATTGCTCGGATGTTCCAGAAGAATGGACGACTACAGGATTCACAGGAATCAGCTTCTGCCCAACGAGGTGCCTAGGGAGGAGGAGAGAGAGAGAGGGGGGGTTATTTGGTGGTTCACATATTTATATTTTGTACACATTTGCAATTTTTTTAATGTAAAAAAGCAGTTATCGTTGTCTGGTTGCAGGGCATCGAACTGCTGGGGCGCAGGAGGTTACGAGTTTGATTCCTGAGCAGCACCAAATTATATATGCCTACTAGAGCGGTTTGAATATTTGATGACCTCTGAGAAAATATCGCTATTTCTCCAGTATATTTCATTACTAATACCTGAAATCTTTTCTTGAATATTTATTTTTGATAATAATATGTATTATTACTATCAATAAAAGCAGTTTCTATCTCTAAAACTCTCCTACCACGGTGCACCGCCATTTTGATCTGCTGAAACAAAAACCATCAAAGATCGCCATTTTTAGCGTAATAATTTTTTGCATGGGCAACAACTATTCCACTCCAACAGACGCTGCCATCTAGCTCACAAACTTATAACTACGGCAAAGTTATGGCGCGAAATTTGAAATGACAGACTCTCGTCACCGGTATTCAAGGCCAATAATTCCACGTAGAAGAGACTCTCGTCAGCGGTAATCAGGGGCTTAAAATTACTAAATTAGTGTGTACATCGGTTAGCCGGGTAACCGGTTAGTAATACAGTTATGGTAATTCCTAACCGGTATTCGAATTTCATACGTTTGGCTACGTTTAAGACATGTTAATACGTAATTCGGCAATTTTCTGGCAATACTTTATATATGTATTTTATATCCACGGATGCGCCTTGAAGTAAGGATTCCAAATATGTTTTTAGTTTTTGTGTACGTCAAACAAATAAAAAATTATTGAAGAAATATCGGAATAATAACTTTCAATGACGTACGGTATCTATTTTTTCCAATACAATTATTCATATGTATTCGAAAACGAGCTTAATTTTATACTAGTGTTTTATATCAGCTGATGCGTCTTGAAGTGAGTATTCCAAATACGTTGCTGGTTTTTCTTTTTCGTGCAATAGGCCGAACGTAATCGCTGAAACATCAGGAAACAACGTTATTGGTAATCAACGCTTATTGCGACGATATTGTTTCGAAATTCCTAAATATTTTTTGTACCAGTACTCGCACGGAAAAATTGTAAACATATTTGAAATCCTTATTTCAATACGAACATTTCTGTATGCAATATGACTATAATTCACTGGTAAATACCGCAGGAAAACATATTTTTAGAAAATTTCAGATTTTGAAATTGGAGTTGTTACTAGATCGCGATAACAGGTTATTAAATCGGTTAACTGGTTAGTAAAATAAAATGGTTATGTACACACTACGTGTGATAAAACAATACTTAATTCATCTGGAACCCTTCCACTTTAAAGGTTCCAGATAAGCAAGAGTGATCATAGATGTGGTAACTACATGAAAACTACACGTTTCTTTAAGTGGAATACACCGTAGAATCCTGAATTAATAATAAATTTGTCTAAAATAAAAAAAAACATGTTTAAAACTGCAAAAAATTATTAAGAAAAATTAATTTAGTATTTTCTTGTTTTCAGGAAGGTTTAATCCGCACCCTCTTACAATATCGTATTAAATACCGTGAAGATCATAACTTATGTATGTATATTAATGAAGCATTATGTCTTATGGGATATGCAGATCCAGTCAGAGGAAGAGGGATAAGGATCTTATCTATCGATGGAGGAGGAACAAGGTACGAGAATTTATTTAATAACATTTTTGATGTTTTTTTGTTTGAGATTTATTGTACAATAGCTTGATTATTCTATGTCAGATTCTTTGTAATTTTAAAATGCCTGTTACATTGTGTTTTTGAATATCGAATCTAGAAAATTATAATTTTTTAAATAATCTTCTTAATTTACAAAATTCTTAAAATTCAATTTTATCAGGCAAGTAAAGTAATAAATTATTTAAAAAAATTCCTATTTTGAAAATATTGTAATACCAATGTCTGAACAGAAAAGATCTGCAACATTACTGAACTAAATTTATACTCTGTATTCGATCTTAGAACCCAAGTCGATTTAAAACTCTTCAAAGTTGTTTTGACAATAAACCCATTGTTGTCGACCTGTTTGGGTGGTTCAAATTTCGTATTTTCTGTACAAATCGCAAGTAGGTGAAAGAATTTAAACAGACTAACAAGGAATTATCAGTAGGTGGTTGTCAGAAACACTCTTGATGGGTTAATTGATTTAGGCTCTTAACCCTTCAGGCGTGTAATTGTCTTTGACAAATCCCTTCGCGTAGCGTGCAATTCATTTTAGTAAAACATGCATTTTAGGCTTTCAGTCTTCATTTAGTATTTAAGTAAAATTAAGTGAGAAAAAAAGGTTATAACTAGAAATATGCATTCTTACCTTCATTAGTAGTTTATATTGGGGCGGTAGTCCTCAATACAACCCGATAAAAAATCATAATTCTAAAACCAAAACTGAAATTCCGCCATCACTTAAAAAGTCAACATTTTCTCGATTATTCGTAAAATATGTGATTGAATAACACTGTAATAACTGAAAATGACAGTCAAACTATCACTGGTACTAGCACTATCTGCAATATTTACCTAAATACCCTAAAAGTTACTTAAAACATTCGAAAAAGTACTATCAAAATTGCGAAAACACACCGCAGAACCGCCATTTTGTTTTTACACTGTCGAAATATTGAATACAAATTGCTATATTTCATGTCAGACGCAAAATAACCTTTGAAAAATGACTTCAGCAACTGCCGAACAGATAGCAGCACCACTCTGAGCAAGATTAGCCTTATAAACAGTAACACCATCTACTGGGAAGTCATTAAAGTTTGTGACGTCCTCTGACTGCAATCACGCTGCAATAACGTTTTAGATGCGCAGTCACGTGACGGCAATCACGCTTGAAGGGTTAAGAACAAAAAGATCCTGCTATTTAATATAAATTCAATTGTAAATAGTTTGACTGTTATTTACCAGTAGTAGGTGGTGTTTTTCCTCTTAAAGTAGTTTGATCTTTCTTGCTTGTTTTTAGAGTTGTAGATGCTTCATTAGTAACAGATTGTTTAGGTGTTGTAGTTGAGAGTTTCCTTACACCTTTAACTGGTAGTGGGGTCTCAAACTTTCCTACTTTATCTTCTACTTTACTGTCTTTGGATGGTTTGCGACTTCGGAAGGCCTATTGAGAAATTGGATATACTGCATTAATTTATATGTAACTGTAAAATGTTATTTTCAATTTTTACCTCTACTTTTATCAATCTTAAAGGAGTATTTTTTTACAGCGGGAATAATCTTTTCCAACACAGCATAACGATCTCTTGGGAAAACAAGTACAATAGAGAACAAAGAAAGTTAAAAGGCTTATGTGTGTTGGAATCATTCCCACTGTGAAAAAATACTCCTTTAACTAACTTGCTAGAACTAATCTACATTTCTTTTTAACTTGAAGAAATAAATTAAAATTTTAATATGCAAGAACAAAACTAATGCCATTGTGAAGTCATATAGTTTTTTTTATAAGTTTATAATGTTGAAATAATCAACTAGTAAGTATTGATATGTCTCAAGGCTTGAAATTTTGATCTAGGCTACCACTTTCATTGTGATGAATATGATAACAAACACATAATTTTATTTTCATTTGTAAAATAAATTATTATGAAAGTTATAAATAAAATTTATATTAAGAATATTTGGTGTGAAGATCCAGTAGTATTTCAATCATCTGTGTTATACAATGATCAATAGAAAGTACATTTGCTTCCCATTCAATGAAAGTTAGTCTTTTCAAAATAAAAAAAAGTAATTCTTCTTTTGGATACTTGTTATGAGCTATCATTTACATTAAAAATTTTTATATACTGTCACAAAATCTTTGTATCACACAATCAAATGATAAATGATACTGTTGTATAAAATGTTTGTTTCCTGAAATCTAATTCGTAAAATGAATTTAATATTAACTTACATATAGACCTATCTTAATGTACCCTTCCTATAATGTTGTATTTTACCTCCCCACTGGTTGAAACTCCTGTATTATCAGTTGGAGTAACTGGTCTATTCTTCTGCATGAATTGTATTTCATCTAGAAACTTCTTTGGTTTGATTATACGTCCAGATCTACTATGAATATCAGTGGTTGTTTCACTCTCTGACGCTGAATCAGTACTCAAACGAACTATTTTCAACCTCTTACTTTCATTCTCATCAACCTCAAATTCAACAAAGAATAATTTATTGTCAGTATATTATCTATAATAATATAGGCTACAAAGTATGACTGTCAAAGAATAAATGTAAGTAAAAGGTTTATTTTCTGCTATACAGTATCATCTTATGTGATAGAAGTAAATTGAATAGCCTGGAAAAGTGAAACATCATTTGAAATATATTTATAACATTGTTGTTGTTGAAAATATTAAATTATAAACCTCAACAAGAAGATACAGTAAATGCACAACAAAGCACAATAATTTCAATGATTTTGGTATATTGTATTCCAAACTCATGCATGCTTTAGAATTTTATAAAATTTGCTAAATGAATTATTGACAAAGTGAAAAGATTTTATAATTTTGACTTTCGAGAACAATGTCTCAAATCACATAACTGGAAATTTATACTTTGAAATATTTGATAATTTATGTCGTATTTGATATACCTATTCAAGTTGAAAAATAACTGAAGTAGAAAGTAATTTAAAACAAATTTAGTTGCACCTTTTTCTCTATTTAGCGATCATATCTATTAACTATTTTCCTTTGCAATAAATATATACTGTACTGAAAACTGGAGTTTCCAAATACATACTTCATGATCCATTAGATAACTAATAGTGAAAACAACTAGCCTACTGTTTATAAGTCTTTCAATAATCATTTGTACTTACATTATCTGTAGACTCCCTCTTATGTTTCTTTCCAACTACTCTAGGTGTTAATTCTTGACTTAGTGGCTCAGAATCCTGCAAATATCACATAAATTAAAATAGAATGTATAGTTTGTAGGCAAAGAAAATAGTCAAAATACTGATGTTGTATAAGGAGAGTAGGAAGGATAAATTCATGAAATATCTCATTAAAAAAAATCTGAATAATATGTTTGCATGTATCCTAAACTATATCATTGCTTGGTCGCAATATCTAATAAATAAAAAATCAGGCTGATAATTTGAATATACATTAAATGAAAGTAAAATAGTCAATGATAGTAAATAGTTTTCAATTTTTTTTTTTAATTGATCTGAAATGCATCCATGAGAGTGGTGAAACTGGTGATGCTTACTGTATGAGACTGATAATAAGGTCAATATTTGAAAATGTGAATATGAATAACATCCTACTTCATCATGTGACATCAGGTCCAAATTAAAAGCATTAAAAAATCTGACAATCAGTAACAAAATCAAAATTCTGGTATTGGATCATTTTATGTTAATACGTAATATGGTACTTACAGCTCTCAATGAATCGTTCTATATGATTCATATTTCAAGTAGCACAACAAATATACAAAACTTAAACAATATATAAAATTTAACAACCTTGGGTGCTCTAATAGGAAGTTCTATAAAAACAGTTGTGAAAAATGACAGAAGTTAGGCTGTCATTAGTCACAGTTTCTAATTGTTTCTCATATTTCCTTCCAAAATTTTGTATGATACATGACATTAATCTTACCTTGTCAGGTTTTGATGGTTTTCCCACTTTGGAATCTTTCTTAAAAGCCTCATCTTCAAGAAAATTCTGAAACAAAACAAACAATGAAGTCAAACGTAAAAGAGTACAGTAATGCAATACATCTATCATTTGATAATATTCTGATATTCATAGAATTATTTGTGAAATTTATGTTATAGTCTAGTTCAAGCATGTCACAAATATTCATAACTTTCTCCACAAATGCTTACAATTTTTTGAATAAATACAGGGTGGCTCAAAAAAACGGGACCAATTTTAAAAATAATTTCTGAAATATTGAAAATAAAATCTTGATATAAAAACTAATCGAAAGAGAATGTTGTTCTCTTTCTGAAAATATATGGTTTTATAATTGTAAGTGCCGTGTTATGGCAGCTGCCTTAGAACTGAAAAGTATAAAAAATAAAAGTTGTCAGCAATAATATAACACAACAAACTTGTAATTATCTTTTGTAAAACAGTAACAAGAAGACGAAAAAATATTTTTTTGAAAAATACTGTAATTTGATCTTTATTAACAACTAGAGAAGGCCTGTTTACATACTCTGTTTACATTATAGTAAATTGACAGATGTAACGCACCCAAAGTCGGACGTACACGTAACACACCCAAAGTCGGACGTACACGTAACGCTGTAGTGTTCAAGACGCAGGTAGACTTCTCGTTTATGTATATGATGATTGACTACAATATGCCAAAGCAAAATTTCATAATAACCTTTGAAATTACGGCCTGTGAAAATTCTCTGCCCATGACACCACTTCTCTTTTTCAGAATTGGATTGCATTTTGGAAACCATTAAAAAATGGTGGTATGATGAAATTCATGTCAGAATTATTAACCAAAACAAATTGGAAAATCATAATAATTCATAAAAACATTGTTTTTTGTTACTTTATAGCCCTAAAAAAATTAAGATTTTTGAATTTTACTCATATTACCAATTTTCATTTTGTGTACATTTTAGTGATAAGCCGTAATACGGCTCTGATTGTTATAAAACCATATATTTTTGGAAAGAGAACAAGATTCTCGTTCCAATGGTGTTTACTTCTAGTTCCTAGCTTCAATATTGCAGAAAATATTCCGTTTTTAAAAGTGGTCCTTTTTTTTGGGCCACCCTGTATAATAATATATTTATGTTTACAAATGTGTTTTCATAACAATATTGAAAATAGATTTTGATTTAAAAAAAATCTCTTCTTAGAATTTTTTTTGAAAATTTTCTTAATTATGAATAACATATTGAGGTTCGTTGCAGACCTGTTACTCCAAAAAACACACTAAACATCATATAAAAGTCATATAATATTCCCATCAATAAATTGGAGCAAGAATTTAATGATCTGTATTTCATCTCTGGAATAACATAACTTGATTTCATGTGGTACAACAGCAAACTTTGAATTTACATATCTTAAAAGTATTTATAAAGTGACCAGTATATTATTATCAGTTACTACCATATGTTGAATATTGTTCAAACATAAAATATCGGTAAATTATCAACTTATATACATTATCAAATGATATACAAAATTTCAAAACAGGAAAAAAGAAATACAAACAAAATAATTACATACATTACAACAAACATAAATTTAAAAGACCTCGAAAAGCAATCATGCTTTAATTTATGTAACTTGTTGTAGCCTACTGTAATGTATGTAAATGTTTTATTTATTATCAAATTTTGTATATCGTTTGAAAATGACTTTACAGTAAAGTAAAGAGTTTACAGATATTTTCTGTTTAATTTCCGAGATAGGACCCCATTGCAATTGAACAATATGAATATTCAGAAGGGAAGCTTCCATTGCTATTTACGAATGCTTGATCAAATACGTTTCTTTAAGGATCAACATTCATTCCTTCTTAATTTAAACACAACAAGAAAGGTAAACTATTTAAGATATATTGATATTTATAATTGTTACTCAAAAATATCATCATATACATTTTTATATAAATGTGCTCCATACATGCATATACAAAGTGAGAATTTAATAATAATCAGGATTTTCTGGGTGTGCTTCATGCCTGTATTATTTGATTTATTTCTAATATTAGAAGTCACATCATAGTTTAGAAAGTGTTTCTGTGATAAGGTCTTGGGGCAACAATAAAACAAAATAGCCATTTTACAAACTTCAGTAACAGATGATAACTTAATTCTCAATGATAACAAAACCTTTGTATAAACCAATATTCATAATGATAGCTACCTAAGATTAATGAAAATATTTTGACATACCTGATATGCAGTAAGAGCTATTTGTGGGTCGTCTTTAATTTCCTGGAGTCCTTCATTGAACTTCTTCATTTTATTTGATTTTCCCAACTTCTGTAAGTTAGGCTCATAATCAAAGAGCTCTTGGCTTTTGCATACAGCACTGAAAAGTTAGTTCAAGTTTATACAAGTTAGAAATAAAATTGATTATGGTACCATCTATAAGCATATTTAAAAAGCTTTCTATGATTCATAAAAGTTTGACATCCAGTTATCCAAATTATTCACTTGTAGATTGCAAGTTATATATTAGAGAACTACTGACTGGCACAGCAAACTTACAGCATGTGGCCATGCTTTCCTAATTTTTCAGTATTAGTACAACACTATTAATATCAAATGATTATTTAGCTTCATAATATTTTAGAACAATCCAGATTTTTCTAAAAAATCCGACACTGTTAGGTCAATATCTTAAATTGAATTTTTGATAAGCTTAGTTGACTTATTTTAAAGCTCACATTCATCCTAGGCAATATTTTGACTGTGTACTTGTCATTATATACCCATTTTCATTCTCCTTTTGACATATTCACTTTCGTTGTCTTTGTTGTAGTACTACAGTCAATAGCAGGTTGTATTACGCAGATGACTTGGGATTTCGTCCCTACACCGAACGCTTTCCTTGAACGAGTGAAATTCAAATATTTCCTTTACGATAGGCAACAAAACAACATGGCAATGTTTTTCTGTGTAACATGGAGGATAAAATTTGAAGTTGTCTGTGTAGCTCCATGACCTATTGACTGTATACTCCAAAAAGACAACACAAACGATAATGGCAATATAGGAGAATGAAAATGGATATATAATGGTTAGTATACAGTCAAAACATTTCCTACATTCATCCCACTTCCTCCCAATATTTCCATCTTCTCAATGCTATAATAAAAAGTCTCTAACTTTGATACTGAATGGATATGAATAACTGGATAGTACTATACTTGTGTGTAGAGTGTGTGGCATACAGAATTCCATAAATTGAAAGTTCAAATAACACTGACTTATTAGGTGCTGAATGTGTAATTAAAGCTAAGCCTAAATAAACTATCTAACAGTCTACTATACAGTAAAGAAAATGAGCAGTTATAAACTACACAAGCTCTAGATGTTTTATATTAGAACACAACTTACCGTTCATAGGTACCATAAAATACCACTTTGTAACGTTCCATCTTTCCTGGGAGAACATCCACTACCTAAAACAAATAAAAGAATCATAGAGATGTGCAGGGAAGATATCCAACTTGTCAAGATGAGAAATTTCATCAGATAGGCTACCTCTTAGAGCCCTATATCATGTCATGTGCAGAGTTAGGGTAAGTTGCCCAAATTGTATTTTGATGTCTGATTGTGCAGTTGAGTAGATTTGTTCAAGCGGGATAAAGTTGCACATACAGGGTGAATAGCTCACACTTTGAACGTTTATATTTTTAAATAGATTTAATGAAGATACAAATACGATTTATGGCTTAAACGAGAGAGGACAAATGTATAATTATTTTGAGATATATCATATGCCTTCAAATTGCTAACCATTATTGCGCAATTTCTGACGACAGCATAATCTAAAAAAAATGCGGCAATAATTCATACACATACCGGTAAGCAGTCTTTAATATTTTAATTTTAAAGATACAGGTCTGAAAATTTTAAATTTTGTACTTTCATTTTTTAAAAATGTAAACTAGCTCTCAAAATATCAAAAATATTCGTTCAGTAGTTTCACTGTATGACCTTTTTTGGATATAATGATTTTCCTATCTTTTAAGGCCAGTTCCTACCCTTTGTGAAGACCAAAGTAGGTCAAAAATTTTGTATGTGTTTAAATGGGAAATTTCCGTCCGGGCATAACTAACTGACGGTTTAACACACGAAAATGAAACTTGTATGAAAATAAATGGGAAAATGATGCGCATTGCGTCATTGAATCAAAAATAATCAATACTTGCAATTAAC
>JAQIWE010004783.1:0-10467 GCA_034698565.1 Campodea plusiochaeta
CTGTTGTACTTGCACATAATGGGCACTGGCCTACATGTACTTGGATTTTCAATAAACATTTATTTATTTATTTATTTTATTTTTTATTGCCAGAGATTAAGGGTTTAGTTCAAATTTTCAGAATGTTCACTGAAATTTATAGGATAGACAGACCTCTTACTAATACATAAATACATAAATAATTAATGTAAAAATCAAAATAATTATAGATACAAAGTGTTTTATAATAACATTACGATTGTATATTTCTTTACAGAAATTTTCACTTTGACATATGCTGTTACTGACTTGTGATTAACCTTACATGTTTCTCTTTCAGACTGTTGATATGTATGGTCAGTTGTTGATTGGTACAGCAGTTTATTTTGCTGATAGAAACGCCATGAAGGTTTGTAAATTATAATAATATTGCTTTAATATCTTCGGTGTTTTGCTTTTTTTCAGAATTTTCTTTACCTTTATTCATTTCTGATAACTTGTTCTAATAATGCAGAGTGATGCATGGACATTTAAACTTCTCCAGAAGCAGGTCAAAAATAAATTTCAGAAAAAGTTAAATGTCGAGGACGAAAACTGAACATGAATATTTTACGTTTTTCATCGCAAATATATAAAGCAGCACTTGAAGTTACGCATCTATCAATAAGCAAAAAAAAATCTTCGGAAAATAGAAAAATCGGTTATTTTCAAAGTTTTAACATTTTTCTGAATTTCCTCCCCTCTATCTCTGTGTTCAAAGTAAAATAGTCCTATTCTAATAATGAAAACTGATAGATTTAAATTAATTCATAATTATTTCACTGAATCCAAAGTATTTTATAAATATCTGTTACTGCTGTTTTATTTTCATATAATGTTTCCTTTAAGAAATTTCTTAATTGTTTCTCTTATCCATCATAGGGTTCATTGTCATCCACGTTGAAAGATATTCGTCCCTCAATGTTTCTTGGTGTTCCTAGAGTATACGAGAAGATAACAGAGAAAGTACGCAGTCAAATGGAACGTATGGGTATTGTTAAACGAATCATGTTTGACTGGGCAAGAAACAGAATGTTGAATAGGATAACTAAAATAGAGAATGGGTGAGTAATGATCTTAATTTAACTGTGTAAGATCAGTAAGACGATTTTTAATTAAATTTGAAAATAGTTATTGTTAAGTCATGTTCGGAAATTCCATATTAATTTAAAGGGTCTTGCGAATCTCCAGTTCACTTCTGTTTATTATAAAATCGTAGCATGCTCTTCCTCCGTTAACTACACATGCCGTGGATGCTTATTAAAATTAGATAAAAAATTAGGAAGCAAATAAAAAAAAAGAGAAGTCGAATAATTTTTGTGAAAAATTACATTGCAAACTCTGTTACAGACCAGACTATTTTTACTGTTTTTTTTTTCTTTTTTGGTTAAATTTCTCTGGAAAATCGTAATCATTTTCTGACTGCAATGGTACTTATGTCAAAAGTTAGCCTATACGACTGAATAAAATTTGAATAACTTTGTTTACGTTTTTGTCTTGCTCCAGTTTATGTTGTAGTTGACTGAAAACAATGTTCTCTGCAAGTTTGATTTTTTTAACGAGAATTTGTCATTTTTATGCAGCTTATAAAGTTGTAGTTTTTACTTCGTTACTTCTTCTTTCCAATTTAATTCTTCAAACTATATAACTTAGATTTATAGTATAAATAAAAGAAGAAAGTGATGCAGCGGATTGTGATTTATTAATATATTAAACATCGAGAAACTCTTACGTCCATCATCATTGATTTCTTTTCTTTTGTTTTCCTTTAGTGATATGTCTATTCCTATCGGTTACTCCATAGCTCAGATGATTGTAAATAAAGTATGGTCAGCAATGGGTTTAGATAAATGTCTTATATTTGGTTCAGGTGGAATGAAAGTATCACATGATGTGTTGGAATTTATCGCTTCACTTGGAGTACCTATTCAAGAGGTAATGAAAAAAGTATAATTGTGTGCTTATTTCAACATATAATACTGTAATCGGGCCGTTGTCACCATTCAATTTAATTTTACGTGGAATAGATGTGATTCATCATACAACTATGTAGAACGAACTTCATTTATTAGTATACCATATATTTTCAAGATTTTTGTTGGAGTCAGGAAATGTAAAGTTTCACGATCTGTATATTACTTCCGTATTATGCCATAAACGTAGATTAGAAGTTAAACGAGATTAATTCATAATCAAATTTAGAGGCGAGTGAAAAATTCCAGTTTCCGAGCTAAAAATGCCTATTTTTTGTAACATCATAATTAGAGGAGTAAAACTTTTGTTCACCATAGGGAGGGGGTAGAAACGTTTTTTTCGCTGATGATCACGAAATGTTGCTTCCATCCTTCGCCGCCATGTGGAAAATGGGGAAGACCATCACAAAGTTGTGAAATTTTTTTCCTGCTCCCATCTAGAATATATAGTTCCGTTCTCCGCCTTTCAAAGTAAAGCGCCACTTTCAGTTGTAGCAAATGAAATGACTGGCTTTCGGTAAAGCGAGGAGCATCCGCAGAATAGAAACGTGCTATCTTCTTTACGTAGTATTATAGATATCTTCGGCGTTCACTGTTATAAGTTAAACATCTATAAAATAATGGTATTTGAAATTATGGTAATTTTATGGAACTTCATTACATTGTATTATACTTCATTGCATCGCAAGATATAGCCATAGTGACTCCTGTAACATGTGGGCGCAAAAACAACACAAAATTATAGGCTTCGAATATAGTTCTGCTATTTGTTGATAATTTCCAAATAGTTCTCATCTTCTGCATTATTGGTTACTTGCAGTCGGTACCGTGAAATTAAATCATTCATTGGTATTTCTCTTAGAACTTCCATTTTAAAACTAGGGCTGTATACTGTTATTCAACTAAATTTGAGTTTTCATTTCTCCCTTTACAGTGTCTTGGTTTAAGTGAGACGTGTGGTGCTCATTGTATGCCAACAACAACATGTTTTAGATTAGGTAGTGCTGGAAAGACATTCCCTGGTGCATTAACAAATATCATACAACCTGACCAACATGGAAATGGAGAAGTGAGTATAATTATAAATTTATAATAAACGTTTGAATTATTATCGATGTATTTTATGTGCGCATTTCACTTCAGGTACTGTAACTTTACCTTGTATTAGTCACTTCCAATAATTTGAAAGTGACTAATACAACAAGTGATCTATATTCCTTTATCGGCAGAATAAAAATTATTTTCTCCGCAGTATAAAAATCTATATGACAAACTAATCAGTTCCCTAAATATGAAGTCTGAACATTTTTTGTGTCATGAGAATTTTACTTACTTTTAAATACTTATTTACACTAAGAAATAAATGTAGACCTCAATATAGTCTTACAAATTTCTGCCTCAAATTTTATTTTAAAACCTCAGTTGCAACAGAAGTTGAAGGGGGTAACTAAATTTTACTGGGTCATGGTTCATTCTTCAATGACCCAATGACTCACTCATATTGGTCCAATGAGTCATTAAGGGTCAAGTACTGACTGTATCACTGGGTCAACATAATTGTGACCCAATCCATCTCTGGAAGCATCTTGTTATAACCTTTGCTATATAAATGCCTGTATAATTTGGATAAATGAAATGACTACGACTTTACACTAAACCATGGAAAACTCAAAGCAAAGACTATAGGAAGTAAAATAAGTTAATTAGAAGTTTCTTGCTGTCATCGTATTTCACACGAAGAGTGTAATATTTTTTATGTAAACGGCTATCCCACAAGCATAAATTACTATAGTTAGCTTATTTCCATCTTCTGTATAAAATAATCATGCATGTAGTTCTCTGGGGATTTTTCTCTAATTAATCAGTTATTCACATGATTCTTCTTTATTATATTCCGTAAATTGCTTGTTGCGAGAATTTTAATTATGACTTTTTGAACTACCTCAACATTTTTTACTGATGATTCCAAAATACAAACTATAGTTACACAACATTATTATTTTGTTTTCCTTTAGATTGCGATGTGGGGTCGTAATATATTTATGGGTTATTTGGATAACTACGTTCGAACATTAGAATGTACTGATACAGACGGTTGGTTTAGAGGTGGAGATCAAGGAATGATAGACACAGATGGATTCGTTTACATCACTGGAAGAATTAAGGTATAGGAATTTAATCAGAATTCACTTATTAGTGTAGCAACTTACTTGCGCTAATTATAATTTTAAGAGTTCCACCTCCATTATTTCATCTTCATAAGTTGAAAAAGATACGCTGGTAATGAGAAATTATAACACAACGAACAGAATGTGTAAATTCAGGGCAATGTTAGTTATTTCATATTCATATATATATATATATATTAATCAATGGTAGAAATAACTAATGATTTATATGGTACCTGATGATGACGTTAGGTACTATATCGAAACCGGGGCACTCCTCTGTTCGTGGGTTCAAAGGTCCTATACTAAACCACCCGACTGTTGAATTCTATGGTTCTCTAATATTCAGTTAAATAACCTTTGATATTTAAATTAATATTGTAAGATTTGCAAAAATTTCCTTGAATTTAGTTTTAAAGGTGGCTTATTTATCCGCAGAAATAAAAACTCAAAATATTTTTCATTGTATAACCTAGATGTTAAAAATCTTATTTGGTAGTCAATAAAGCTCTGGTGATGATTCGAGCTCATGACGCTTTTATTAAAGGGAGGAACTTTAGTATTATATATACCGTAAAGAATTACATTTCAACGGCCAAGAACCAGCATGGTTAAGATAATATAACCTATACTTTTAATTGTTGTATTTCTGAACAGTTGATTTTACGTTTTACTGTACCTTCAAAACTTTAATAACTTTTTATGTCAAATTAATAAGCGCTTAATACTTTTTCTTTATATTGGACTGTAATTTTAATAAAGATAAAATCTTCGACAGCTCTATATTTTATTTGCCTAATTTATTTTGTTAGTAACAATCATAATCATAACTGAACATGAATTTATCTCCATCCAGGAACTTTTGGTTACTTCTGGTGGTGAGAATATATCTCCACTTTCGATCGAAGCAAATATAAAATCACAACTTCCATGTGTTAGTAATGCTATAGTTGTGGGAGATGGAAAGAAATACATTGTTGCTTTACTTACGCTTAAGGTAAGACCATTTATATATTACAATTACAAATGGAATGCTTCCTGTTTTTCGTTCGCAAAATAAAATAGTTACAATTTGAATCGGGCTCGGCTATCCATTTGGCTATCCATATCGGGCTATCCATTTGGTAGGGTTTTGGAACAAATAATTTATAGCAATATTATTCAGCTGCTATTTTATTAGAAACTTTCCATATATTACTAAATAAGTTACAGTTCTACAGAAGTATTATCAAATACACCAGTAACCCACTCCCTTACCGTATATCATTCTATACTTTGGATAAAAGTTGTAGAGATGTATTGGAACTGAGTTTTTTTTACACTTCTGGTGCATTTAGGAAAATCACTCCTTTAATTTTACCAAGAATGACAATGATTTAGAAGCGACAAAACCTCTTTTTCTAGATACTTACGTATACATTTTGTTTTAATCAATATATATTTCTCGTAATGTTTCTGTATTGCTTATGAATAACGTATTGTCGTACTAGGGTAATTCGATTCTATTAAAAGAATGATCTCTCAAGCAAAACTGTTCGTCTTCTTCTTTTTCAATAAGTTATTTAGTCATAATAAGTTTCACTTAATCATTGTCTATCAATTTAGAAAGAGTGAATTTACATTCCGAAAAATCAACGGACTTCTGTTGCAAGTTCTGCTTGAACTCTTGTTTTACTTGTCTTTCAGAGTGAGTTCGATTCAGTTACGAATGAGCCAACAGATAATCTTGATTCGTACTGTGGGAAATGGTGTATTGGAATTGGAAGTACAGCAAATAAAGTTTCAGATATCATACAAAAACAGGATGAAAAGGTATTAAATTAGTTGTTGTAATTTGACATAATATTTCATTTATTTACATATATTGGTTTTCGTTGCGTATTTGATTATCAATTATGAGTGTTTTGAAATTTAATATTGAAAACTAAAATCATTTTAAAAATAAATTTAATGTGCAAGTCATAAAACTTTATTTTTTAGGTATTGTTGTTTACTTGAATATGCACTTATTAACAACCAGCAGACCTTTCTCTATACTTCTGACATAAAATATGACTTCCATGACCCAACTTAAATTAACCAGAATAAGGAAACCATTTATTTTGGATGTTATGTTCTCTAAATAACACAGATCTGAATTTTCCAGATACCATATTGTAATATTACAAGTCTCTACCATTATGAAATGATACAATGTTATTAGTCATCCTTAAAATATTAAATAACATTGGACACGCGAAACATTACCATTATATAATACACTTTGCAGGATGCTATTTATATGAAAATAATGGAAATATACCAAAACGGTGTAAATTGTATAGCTAACTATTTCTTATTGTTATGTTCGATTATATCTTATAGGTATATTCTGCAATAGAATGTGGAATGAAATGTGTGAATGATAGAGCTCCAACTAATCCAAGTAAAGTAAAGAAGTGGTTAATATTACCAAAGGATTTCTCTACTCATGGTGGAGAAATTGGTAAGACTTGCGAAATTAGCTGTAGATTTGCTATTAATTTTAGACTTCACTGTTATACACTTGTAAGTCCAATAATGACGACTATAGAAATGTTTATTTTACATGTACTTCAGAAGTTAAGTTAATCAATTGGAAATTTAGGAAAAATTACTAGTTCGGATTACTTATCTTATTGCTCAAAGTTATCATGAGATATTTCAGAATTTTATAAAACGCCGAGGTTTACGGAAATACATTCTTTAACTGATAACGAAAGTCAAATATAAATGATTGTGCTTTTTTTTACAGAAACATAGCAAATTTTCTGCCATTCTCTTTATCTATATCGCTATATAAGAGTACAATAACAATAACTCAAACCCAAAATCATCCAATAGGAAGTCATTCGATGATTATGATCAGTTTTTTCCTTTTATATTTCAATCGACTATTGTCCCCTATACTAATTTTTCTTCATTTAACGACAACATTACAAAACTCATTACAGTGAAATAATGAAATTTTAATAATCTTTTAATTTTTTATTTGTTCTTTATGCAGTACAAAAAGTTTCATTAATATATTGTTTTCATTTTCTTATAATGTTTGCATATAAGCATACTGAAAAGTACTGTATATCAGATTCTCGAGTACCTGTAATAAACTTTCTCAGTCAATATTTTTAATGCATAGGCTAAATAACTTTGAAAACTTTCTCAGATAAATTCGTATAAAATTATGATTACCGAATACTTTGCTATGATTGCTTTTGGAACAAAACAGCTCGAGGGAAAACTACGGATCGACTAATCAAATGATTTTTTTGTTTGTTTGTTTGTTTTCAGGTCCTACAATGAAAATGAAGAGAGATTTCATTTTGCAGAAATATTCTTCTGAGATAGCATCATTGTATTGTGAATAATACCTCAATCCACACGATGTTGTGGAAAGTCATTCAAACATGTGTTGAGTTTTGACGAAGAGAAATATTTGTTTTTTGTATTGTGTATACGAACTGGATTAAACAGTTGAATTTCGCTATAATTTGTAATTATTATACAATTTCCGTATCTGTTCAAATAGATCAAAAAGAATATGATAGATAAGGGTGGATGCTGTTTATGGTGAACCCATTCACCGTGGAATGATCTGTTCATCTCAAATCTTATCGAGAAGAGTGATCTAAATCATAAAATATATATAAAAAAACTGATTTTCCAGTTAATACTACTCAGAAATTATCAACCATTTTAATGCTAAAATCACCAGCAAAATGCAACAACCTTTTTTGCACGAATTTTTGAAATATATTTGTCGTTGCAAAAATGGTGTATTCCACATCCGCAAGTTTCAAATTGAGTTAGATAGGGTAAATACACATCAGTTTTTTTGGGTAGTGTGCTACTATGTGAATGGTAGAAAGTTTTCCAGCAGATTAACCTTTAATATTGTCATTATGAGTGAATTAGATTTGAGTGATACTCTATCATTAAAAGTGAATTTAAGATACAGTAATATTATTATCATGTAGAAAATATTATAGGCATATTCGTGAATGTTATGTGCAGTCATATTTTTATTTCACCTTATAATCATACAATCCATTTTCGTCGCCATAGATGCAAAACCTCCAATGTTACATTGGCGTAATAATTGTTCAGAAGAGGAAAAACAAAAAAAATATAGTTCATGCAAAACCTCTAATGTTAAAAAATCTTTGGAAATTCTTGCATGTTTTGAATCACCTTTGTAACATTTGAGGTTTTGCAGTTGATTTTACACCCCTTCAGATACAGATTCCAGCATGGGTGTCAGGAAAAAAAATAATGTATCATGATTAGCTGATCACAATGAATGAACTAATAAAATGCACTTCGCAAAAAGTGTAACATTGGAGGTTTTGCATTTACAGCGACGTTATAGTTGAACTTTAAAAAAAGTGTTTAAAACAAACATGAAAATTTAACTTACTCGTTATTAATTTTATGTCTAAACATAGTACTGTTTTTACATGATTTTTTTTTCGTATTTTGTATATTGCAACATCATTCTCTGAGACTGACAGTCTGAGTAATATTTCTGCAAGAAAAGCTACTTTTTTATATAATATGATGCTCTACAGTGAATTTGATATTGTTTAATATCTATTTATGTTATACCTATAGAGGTATAACATATAATACAGAGTATAACATATAAAAGGTATAACATACAGTATTAATGTGAAAAAGAAATGCTAAACAAACACAATATTTGTTTTTAACTTCATTTGTGTGGGATAGATCATTCTTTCGCGGACGAAAAGTTGCTCCATATCACATAAGTATGTAAAAAAGCAATGAAAATAATGTCTTACACCAATTTTTCGGAAGCAAAAAGTTAAAAATTTCCTTGTGTATTCCATATTTCCAGGATTTAAAAAACGGTAAGTTTCTGCCATTTCGGGCACTAAAATATTAAATATTACAATGATAATTCCATTTAATGAAGTTCTACTATTTCTGACGTAGATTTAAGATTTTACAAATTTGTGAAACGTAAAGCCTTCATTTCAAAACATACTTCCTGTGGCTTAGACCACTCTTACAGTGAGGGACTCCTTATATTTTGTATTAATGGTTTCAAAATATCTGGTAATAAAATGAACATTAAAGAAACTTGAGTTGGCACAGAATAGATACGCTCGTATTTCTAAAAAAAAAAGTTGTTTTATACTATACATATTATTGCTTTATAACAGAGATATGAAAAGATATGGAGTGAGTTCACTTAAATGTTGCTAAAGTCACTAGGGTCAAAGATGAGCTGTGTCAGACTGTAGCTCTGGGCGACTATCAATTTTCAGGTCCCTTTTAAGAGGTTATTGTCGACGACCACCCGCGTTGGCACGGGCTGAGGTGCTTATAATTATTATGATGAACTCCTTACATTACGATATTTTTACTGAAATTTTGTAAAATTTTGATCACATTTTTTTAATAGTTTTTATTTACTGTATCACTTTTATCTTCATGCAGCATTTCAGTTCGAATTTTAATGTAGAATATGGATTATAATGAGATTGCTGGTAAAAAAATGATTGTGGAAACATTTTTTCTTTATTAAATTTCAATTTAAAACGCTCAACAAGACATACAGTATTGTACATTAAGGAATTAGTTATAAAGAGATTCAATCAAATCGTTGTACTTTTCCATTACGATATTTCTTCGTACCTTCATAGTTGGACCTGGAAAATAAAATTTATTTCAAAAAAATATATAAAATGAACTTTGATTATGTTAGGACAAAGGTTTTGAGTAATAATAAATCACTTGGAATTTATTATTTGGTAAAACATTTTTGTAACTGTTTCCACTAACCCTCATTTTGAGAAACGTTAAAGTTAGTTTACTGTTAGATGAAATAATAAATTGTTTTAACACATAAACCTTACTGACGAGTAAGTAAACAATGTAATAAGAAATCAAAACCTTTACGGATGTTAAGGAGGCGAAACAGCTGTCTTATACCATGTCTATTCCTTGGTGACAAAATATCCCAAACCTTTAAACAGCTCCTCACCAGCTCAAATGCGAGGGATAAATCATACACAGCTGTATACTCTCTGAGTTGCAAACCGTAAGAAATCACATGTAATTGGCAGAAACTCAAACGTTCATTTCATTTAGTTACCAATCAACAAATCAGTCATATTATTAGGAATTCCAGCAATTCTCAAGAAAATTGACAACAATTCTGCCAATCTCGGACAAATCTGAAGGAATTCTAGCAACTCACTGCAATTTTAAAGAGTTGCTGAAACTTAGCTTAAATCAGCAATTCAAAAGGTGATTTCTTTTAA
>JAQIWE010004784.1:0-10466 GCA_034698565.1 Campodea plusiochaeta
CGACTGTTGAATCCTATGGTCCTCTAATATTCAGTATAATATAATAACCTTTGATATTTAAATTAATATTGCGAGATATGCCAAAATTCATTTGAAGTAAATTGTAATAATGTAAACCACATACTGCTGGAATAAAGGTCATTCAACGAGCCATTTTCGTGTTTTGTTTATTCCATTTATTTTCATTGCAGACATTTCAGAGTTGGGAATATTCTAACCTCTATAAAAGTCCATACATTTGTCACCATTGATGTAGCTCCCTATTATAATTAATAGGTTTGATTTGAACACGATAATCATTTTGTATATCCGGGGAAGTAAACATTCAACAATCAACATAGATAAAGAACTAGTATATACAAGTCGCAGTTGATTCCGCCTAATCTCGATGTACAATAGAATAATCTAAAAATAGTGTACTGTATACAGTAATCGTATATATTTTTGCCTTACAACGACGCAAAGCAGCAAAAACCTCCATTTCTATTTTTCCTCCTCAATAACTTAGGAATTTCCAACCATTACTCTTCAGTTTTTAATAATTCATTCACGCTGTATTGTTCCCTACAAACAAATTAGTTCTGTAGTAGGTCAAAGTCCACCGTTTCCTGAGTAAGTAACGGTCATTTTTCAGACTTCAAACAGAGCAGAGCCACTATTCTAAAGTGGAGCCACTCAGGATTAGTTAGATTGTACTTGAAAGTGATCGAAAATTACTTTTTTTCCTGTGAAATGGTACTAAATCTCGTTTTACCTTTGACAGAGGTTTAATAATATACAGAATTTTACCTCGTTTTTTTTTTTTTTTTATCTCGTTTTACCTTTGACAGAGGTTTAATAATATACAGAATTTTACACACAGTTCTCGCGTTTCCTTTTTGATTTGTATTGTCTTTCTTTGTATGAGATCTGGGGGAATTTAATAATCTACGGTGTAATCGGGTTTTAAAGCACTTTTTGTAGTTTTTGAGAAGTTAGTGAAATAAATTTGTCTTTGAATCAGTGATGGGGTGACTGAAATTTCCATTTTATTTAATTGTTGGAAACAATTTTTCATGCAGCACTATTGATAGAAATTTCTCAGTTTCTAATGAGTAATATATGACTGTTCTGAAACTATGAACGAAATTTTTTGATTTATTTTACATTTTCAAACAATTAAAGTTCGTAGCCCACCGTTCAATAGCTCAGTTGGTAGAGCACAGTCCTGAATAGACCGAAGTCGTGGGTTCGAGTCCCACTTGAGCCGAAATTTTTCCTGTTCTTAATTTATTTTTCCAATGCAAAGTAAAAATAATTTCATTTATAATTAAAGTTAAGATTTTTTTTAACATTAAAAAAAACTGTTCTCTGTAAACGATACTTGAAAAAGTACGAAAAAGAACAGGAAGTTATCTTGATACTGCACCTGAACAAAAAGTACCAACTTCCTGCAACCGTACTATAACAATGTGAACTGTGGGCACTACTGTACTAACCACTCTACTTTGAGATGGGTGATGGATGAACGGAAGCAAAATGGCGACCTACTATACACAAAGTGTTGGAACAGTGATGTATTAATGGGAACAAAAAATGAACTCCGGGAAGAAATGCAGGAAAATAGATGTTCCGATTATTCTTTTTAAGAAAATGTAGGTTGGTTGTGAGTGGCCTTGTGGGAATATCTGGCGTCATAAAACCTATTGGAGAAATTACAATAATGTGGTGATCTTCTTTGTGCAGATCGGAATAATATAATGGAAATTCTAATAATTGAATCAGTGAAGATTCTCATTCCCGTAGTAACTATTATTTCATCCTTTCATGCTTTAAGATATAATTTTTTATATTAGTAAATTGAAGTTGTCGTAATCTAGTAATTTCTATTTGGTATTGTATTGTATTATATTTTTGTTTTTGAAGCTGCAAGTTTTGAAGTAATCACAACTGAATATAATACAAATATGATGTTTGAAACTCACCTAAGAGCAGTTGGTTATAAATTTGTTTCTTTTATAATGTTTATTCAATAAGAAAGCAACTCAATTTTAACAGCCTAATAATTCGATTTAGCCTTATTTGTTTCACTAATTTTAATAAGATTGCTGAAGTATTGTATAATTATTGTATGAAGTATAGTTTAGTATAGGTCGTAAAAGTGTTACGTCAGAGCCTTTTAAAAATGGCGCGATTCACCTTTTTTTAGCTTCTGCTGGGAGTAAACATCGTAATGTTTAACCATAGAAATTGACGAAACAAAGCTCTACAACAAGTGTAAGGTAAATTATTTTACTTTAAAAACTTACTATAATGTGTTATTAACCAATTACCATCAAAATACCTGCCTAACATGTAAGCACTGTGGAGAAAATCGGAAATTTAATGAAACTCCCAAGTTATTTTGCCATTGTTTACTCCCCAAATCAATCCCGTGATGCACCAGTGACGACTTTTACGACATAGTTATTCGCTATTGTATTTTTATGCTTAATAAAAGAGAAAATCTCATTGTATGATATTAAGGATATTCACAATTCAGCTTGCTATATTTCAAGTGCAAGTCTATTCGATATTATTCTTCAAAATGTTATTCAGCAAAGTTACTTCTCGTGATATAAAACAAATCATGAGCAACATAATATATTTAAAATAATAGCAGGCCAATTAAATTCCGACAATAAAACTGCTATTGAACACACAAAACTATAAATTTCACTCTCAGGAAACATCTGATTTATTACGGAGTCACCCGTACATCCTCTCCAATTCCTCTTTGTAAGGGTTACTTAGCAATATTAAAATTCATAAATCTGTCAAAGTATAACTAGAACAACAAATTAAAGCTAGTCAACCCCCCTCCCTGCGAGACTTGTCTCAGCCATTCTCTCATTTCGCATAAGTAAAGACCTACAACTGTATCTAGAATATTTCTCTTTTTTATTCAAAACTTCGCAAAAATCTTTTTCTATGCAAAAAAGTGCTGAAATAGCATCTGAGATTCCGCTCGGCTTAAAGTTTCTTTTTCTCTCTGCTGGATGATATTGCCCTCTTTTGGAGGAGGTTGACATTTTGCCAGAATTGCGAGAAAAATTAATGCAATATATATAAGAGGGGTGGAAAACTATACGGTTTTATAAGACTTGGGAATGTTTCTTGGTTTTTTAGAAGAGAGAGTCTTATCATGGAAAAAGGGAAATATCAGCTGATTCATTTGAATATTGTTAAGTTTTTTCGTTTTCGTACATTTTCCACGAAATGTGATAGAGGATAATTGAAAAGTTTAAGTGAATTCTGGTTTCTTTATAATAAATCATTAGCATTTGATTTTACTTTCTTTCTTTCTCATGTTAAAGTTTCGCTGTTCATCGATATGCACTGAAAAATGATTATTTTAATCAACTCAAAGTTAATGGAAAGAATAATTATTTCAAAAGGGTTTACTCATCACGGAATCTTTCAATGTTCAAGATATCATTTTTCAAAACATAGATAAATCTTCAACAGATCGGCGAAAGTTTCTTCATTAAACTGACTTTCGAACCATTTAAAAACAATTATTTCTCAAGAATTTCTGCTAGAACATGGCAGCAAAGTTCCAGTCATCTCTCTAGCTGATGAATTCTTTTCGAAATTTTGTCCACTTCGCAGAAGAAACAAAAAAAAAATCGAGCAAATTAAATTTGACAGATCGAAGAATTGTCGAAGACATTGGTTTAAAAAAGCAGGTTAACATAATCAAACAACACAGGAGATTGACGTAGCCAACCTGAACTAACCAAACCTGACCTAACTGTAGAATAAGAACTTTTTCCCGAGTCCATCTGAAAGAAGACACTGTGATCATGTAAAAAAAAACTTATGAGGTGACGTTTTAACTGGAAATAAGTTCCCCGTCACTATGACAAGAAAAAAAAATTGACTTTGGGTCAGTTTGATCTCCATTTTCATATCTTTGAAAGCATCTCAAAACATTCCAAGGGAAGAGAAATATCTTGTGAAACTTTTTGTTGTTGTTGAATTGACAAATGGTTGTTTAATGCAGTGTGCAAGATCTAACGCTCCATTACGCACAGATGATGGTAGGAGACAGACGGAAAATGTCCTACACAATAAATCGTATACATCAAAATGTTTTAGAAGTATAAGTAAGAATGGTATTGGGAAATACTTGGAAGTGATACCGGAAAAGGTCTTTAGTAGCAAGATCGTTAATCATTTATAGGATATACACCAGGCAATTTGAAAGTTTGGAATTACTTTTTGGATGTTCATTACTTATTATTCATTTGTAAATATCCTTTCGGAAGCGTTTCGGCTCTGAGCAAGTACACAGGATCAAAGTTAGTTTCAAGTATAGCGTCTAAACAAGATGTTTTTTTACGTTTTCTTCTATAAAATTACTATTATTAACGAAGTTTGTATACATTGAAAAGAAAACATGTTAAATCTGATATTAATGATTTATTTATTCCATAATATTATTTTACAGCATTAAATTTAACGGTGGGAATGCGACTCAAATTAAGTATCTGAAAGTGTACGGTGCTTAAATCTCCCTTGTTGAAGACTCAAATATTTTGTCATTTAAGACAATTTTCCAGTGAAACCAACCATTGTCTCTAATCACCTCAATTTCACAACCTTCAACGATATATTTCCCACCAACTAAACAGCTGCAAAATTCCGTGAAAAACGCGGGAACTCCGAGTGATATCTACTGGACGAAATGAGACTTGGCGTCGTATCAGAATTTCACGCTTTTGCCATTATTTCTCAACAACTCAGTTCTTTTGGCTGCACTTGTTTCCTTTATTACATGCTATCCCTCATGTTTCCCCTTGTGAATATGCTGCCTTAGATACGCGTATAAACACCGGGGATTAAGATCCAAGCCGTGGGGGTAGGACGAAACGAAACAAGTGACGATTTGCCAATGGAATACAGATGTAGTTATAACGTTGGTGGGTTTTTTATTATGCTGGAAGAAGAAGTTGAAGAAATTTGTGAATATGTCGAAAGAACTTTTTTTAATTTGATACGTTGTTCTAAGGCAATTAATGAACGACGTGTTATTATAATATTAAAACTTTCAATTCAAAATCTTCTATTCAACTTTTTCTTGTTCTTAATTTATTTTCTAATGCAAAGTAGTCACTTAATTATTTCAGTTAGATAATAATTCCTTAAAATAGATTCAAAATAATTGTTTACTTTCGTCAATGTTAATAACGTTCGAATATTTACATATTTTATATGTAAAGATTTCTATAATTTTGTTTTACATAATCTTAATGAGGGGAAACAGTTCCTAGAATGAAATCCGTTACTTATTTTGGAAGCAATTTGTGTTTCTGAAGTTGAAAAGAATCTATTGATGTAGTCTGCAGAAAAGTCAGTATATAAAACTGTATAATAGTTTGACACTATAAATTTCATTTGATATGCTGGTAATACTGTATAAATTTTACATTAGTTCTCAGAATTCCCACTGTTGTCGAAGTGAGAGTCTCAACAGATCTTCATCATTCGTAAAGTTTTCATATAAACGTGAATGGAACATTTCTTAGTCAAGAAAATAAATGTACATCAACTGATGAGTTAATATTTTACTTTACAGCAGATTCCAAATGTAAAAACAATGTACACTTTGATACTCAGGCTATTCGTGATAGACAGTTCGCAGAGTATGTAGATTTCACTTACATAAATGTTAGCAACTTACGTTAAACCGAGGTGAGCGTTGTTGTCTGCTGTTGCTTGATTAACGTATACGACTTTCTCTCATTAACGTCAGTCGTTATCATGTGGTGTTCGTTTAGTGCATCGAAACTCTCCAAATTACGATTCCCAATAGTAAATATGTAAGAATCAAACTTACATGCTTATAATTCGAGTTTAACACCACAACCACGTCTTAAATTATCGTTATCAAACCATACCCAACCCATCACCCTTATACCCATCCATAACCCACACAACCCATAAATCACCCGCACCCTCATGATACCCGCACACTGACCTTTTCTTCCTCCAATGGACGATAACCCGAAGAGATGTTGGTTAAGTATTCTCGTAGCAGAAGCTAAACTTCGACTAGGTATGAAGGAATGCCTCCTGCCTTTCTTGCCCTCTTCCTTTCTTGTCAAGCTGTCCTGGGATCCCTGAGACATACGTTCTTCCTCAAAGCGGGGTCGAAGCTTCGGACTCAGTTTCGGACTTTGTTGCTGTGAAGGATATTGCAATGTTAGAGAGAATTTCGCTGTCCGGGTTCGTGGTAGAAATTTGTCTGTGATATTTTCAGCATAGAAAAAATTATAATTGACAATACAGTTTTTTTACAGATTTTGTTCAGTTAAAATTGGAATTTTGCTGGTGTGATGGACACCTGAGAAAAAATAGCTTACATCCAATCTCTAGTTATTACATAATTCCGTAGAAGTGAGAAACACTAACGTGTATCCTCTGTACATTATATATAACCTTCTCTACATTATACGTAACTTTCTGTACATTATACATAACCTTCTGTACATTATACGTATCCTTCTCTACATTTTACGTAATTACGTAGGAAGTTCTTGAAAGTACTGAGAAATTTATTCTCTTCGAATAAATTTCTACGTGACCTAAAATTGCTTTTCAATATTAAAAAAAAAATTGTTGCCGTTTATTGCATTACTCATATCATGTAATAAATTACTAGTAAACTTTAAAGGTGTCGACACGTGTATTCCTATCTTTATCATTTAAAACATTAATAAAATCAGATTAGCTTCTTATAAGAACATTATTTCTATATATTATTACATTATAGGTACATTAAAATGTGAAGAACCATACAGCATTTATAACTATTGTATAAAATAAAGTTTCTTGATCGTGTTTCTTGTAATTATATTATGACCTCTCACGAGCGTCGTTTCAACTTCGGTCATGGAAAGATAAAGTCAAAGTTACACCAGAAGTTAGAGACGAAGTCATCAACATTTTGGTTAAAAATAACTGGAATTCTTTTTACCATCGAATGTTTTTAATCTACGGTACTTTTAGGTCCTCTGGTTTAGCGTGAAATCTGTGGGATAAACAGTTAAATTCAAAAGTTTTAGTATAAGTTTCCAATATTATAACCCTAACCCCAACAGGTGTCCCAAGTTCAAAGTGGCTCCCTTTCATCCAGTAGTGACTCAAGATATGATCTTGATTTTAAAACTTTCTCACACAAGTTTCACATTATACGCGAGCTTCTGTATGTAGTTTTATACTTCTATTTTTATTCGTTGATTGACTAGTTATATGTAAGTTAGAGACCAGTTTGGCCATAATTTCAGAATCATTTCTTATACCAGTGTGAAACCGATATCTATAACTGACTAAAATAATTTTACTTCTATGAATATGTGTTTAATAGAGTGTTTATGCATAGACTGATGTACCTTAAAATCTATCGTTGCTGCAAAATAATATTGCTTAAACTCTATAAGCAGCTTATGACGACTATTAATGAACCAAATATTGTAATTTTGAATTATGCATTTATTACTTAAAAATCCAAATGCAAACTGTACTCATAATTTAGTTGACGATACAAGAGGCCATTCCAAAGAGTTAGGCACTCATGCACATCCAATAACGTCACCATTATATCATGCAGCAACGACAAGATTAAAGCAGGTTTTACATGCATGCAACTCATCAAGTACCTGTTGTAGAAAGCGCGCTTTCCGTTGAAGAAGTGGCGAATCCTTCAAACTACCGCGACTAGTCCGTGCGGAATCCGCTTCCGCTTCGTGAAGGTCACGTAAGGCTTCTTCGAGCGCCGTGTCACCTGACGCACTCCGCACTGCCGGTCTGGTTGTCCGTTTCTTCATTTTAGGCGAATCCTGTAACACAGCCGCGGGAAGGGGACTACAAGCTTGGCACATTCGCCCTTTCCGCGGGCCGCGGTTACTATCACGCACTTCGTTGGACGCTAACGGGTTTACGTATAGATTATGCGGATCTGTATTCGTAATGGCGTCGCTGGCATTTAACGCCAACATGGCAGGCGAGCTAGAGGTGAAATCTAGCGAATCAGACGCGAGATACTCCTGAGATAAAAACGGATGAGTGTTACAACTAGCGAATGTTTCTGAACTATCCATGGTTTCGACGCTGTTCATATCTTTTTTGTTCTGTTGTGTGATTGGTGTAGATGTTGTTGGTGCATATGGTTTATTTGATGACGTCATAGGTACGGTGGAAGTTGCTACTGTTGACATTGGTGGTGCAAGTGCTTTGAGTTCGATCGCGGAATTACCGAATTCGTCATTATCCATGTATCCTTGTGGCATTAAGTATTCCGGATCGATAAATTCGCGATAATCCTGAAAGAAGCGAAAATTGTTATTAGTACTTCAAAATGCACGTTTTTACAGTTTCTCTTGAAATAGAACATAACATAAGCGGGAAATAAAGATGACATTAAATGTTATTTTATTTTAAAAAGATTGTTTTGAATATATGTTATAGTAATACCATATCGCAGACAGTGAAGTCATTCGGTGGTCGTACTAACAGGATTGCTATTTAAGTAATATTAAGTTACAAAAAATATCGACAGGTGCAATTTTTCTGCAGTCATTCTTCCTTATTTGGATCTTTCTCCTTGAAGAAACTAAAAAATACGAAAATCGTCTTTTATGATACATCGATTGTATTTTACAGAATTATAATTATACAATGACATTTTAGTTGCACCTTCTGTGTATATTTTCACTTTCCCAAAAAATCAGATGTGTCAAGTGCGATTTAGAAATTTCTGATGCAATAAATTAGACTCTAATATTACATATTAAAAATATACTGGAAGATTTTCATCTGATAACCAAAATTCAAAATCTCTGGAAATTTAAATCGCGAATATCAGACACCACTTTTAATATCCAAATCTCTCACGAACGATTTCACGCTTATAACAACTCTATCTCTTCAAAATCTTAAAATATATCTTCTTAAATTCTCTGACGTTTGAAATATGCTAACAAAATTCCTGTTGTGGTAATTTCCATTCTTAACTCGTTAATGCAACAGTGTCAGAATCTTAATTGTTGCAAAGAAACATCTTGACGTTTACCACACTAATTTAATTATTATTTTCCAAAACTGACTCGAGAGGGGGGAAAAGTGGGAAGAAAAATTAGAGCGATCTTGAGAACAACCCACTCACCTTTTAAATTAAAAATGTTGTGAGCTACTTTGAATTTATAAAGGCTGCTTTTAAAAAGAAAAAGTAGACATACTTGATGGCAGTAGTATAGACTACGCGTTACATCTTCTAGCTCTCAATATATGTTTTCAGAAAATAGTAAACATTACATAAATTCAGTAGAAATTTTATAAACGGTAATGTTGAAAAAGTACTTTATATATATTTTTTAACTCATCACTCTTCAGATTATTTTTTGGTCGTCATTTTAAACTACTGCAATGCATTATATAGATATAATTACAGGTTCATGAATCTGGAATAAGGGGATTATAAACAATTCCATAATTTTTCATTTTCCTTTGATTTCGGCTTTTCAGTTTTTTTTCTTTATTTCTCTGAAAATTAAGATAAAATTTCGGTACTTTACCGTAATTACTTGTATTATCTCCCTTTCTCACTGTTATTTTAAGCACCTAATACATTCTTGTAATATTTTGTTTGAGATTAATTTCAGAGTAGTTCACAACAATAAACTTTTGTTTCCATTTCCGCTGATGTATTGTCAGAATTGGAAAAAGTACAATTAAAATGGGGAGAGAGAGCCTTTGTTACAACACGAGCTGCAGAAATTTCATTTCTTGGAAAAGTAGTCATTTCTGTGAATCACTAATAAGTTGGATGGCAAAATATTAAATGGAAATGAGAAATTTTCTAGTATTACGTCAGTAAATATCTTTGTTCTCAGGTACTGTTTCACTATATTGTTATGGCAACAGTCGTGATCGTAAACATACTTTTTTTTCTCTGGAACAATTACTTTTCGAAGACTACTATGGTATTTCATTTCATTGAAGTGTAGCCTACTTATCAAAAGGATATTTATGTAAATACCAGTAACAGTATAAGGTCTTTTGATACTACGACTGTATTATAGCTATAATATTGCAATTTCTATAAATAGCTTTGAAATGTTAAATGTGTAATTGTTTAGTATGTCAATATTCAGTAAAGAGCAGATGGAGCATTCCATGTCACGTGTGGGAGTTTTTAACAGTTTTAGTAACTTTCTTCAATTATATATAATTGAAAGATTATGTTCACATTTAATAACCTGTACTGTGGCAATGATATATAATTCTACTTTATCTCTAAAGACTATTTAATAACAGATAAAATAATGTACTTAATGTGTCACGTGTGGGACATGAAAATGCTGCCATATGTTTGTACTAGCTATGCGCCTACCGCAGTACTGCGGCAGTAGTTACGGGATCCACAAATAGACAGACAGACAGAG
>JAQIWE010004785.1:0-10466 GCA_034698565.1 Campodea plusiochaeta
ACACCTGGATTAAAGGCTCAAATCTGAACTGATGAATTTCATTCCAATTAAAATCGTCTAGGTTATCATCATGATAATATTTAATTAAAAGGTTTAACATTTTTTCTCTTTGGCCTATTATAATTTTGTACTTTACTCCAATATCAACAAGATTCACACTGACTAGCATTTCAAATATTCAAATAACTATTAGGCCTAGTTTTTAAGTGACATTATAAATATTTTTGCATAATATTTCACCTCAGTTAGATTGACATTTTGTGTAATGCAACTGCATGTATATCATATCCAAACTATCAAAATACTACATTATGAAAAAAATGATTTTAGAACAGTTGAATGAGAAAGTATTGTTTTTAAAGTCAGTCAACGATGATGGTTTAAAATTAAAAAAAAATATATTCTCAGTTTATTTCTTCCTTCTGCATACAGTTTACTATTAAAGGGGTATTTTTTTCCTGTGGGAAGCCATCTTTTCCAACACAGCTTATCGGTCTCTACAGAAAGTGAATACAATAGAGTACAACGGGATATGTGTGTTGGAAAAGATGGTTTCCCGCTGTAAAAAAATACAGGTTTAAAATTCTGAGCATTTTAATCCAGGAGAAACCATTCTTACCTTCTTATAATTAAAGTTACAAAAAATAAAAGTACTCAGTCACTAGATAAGCAAAGGTGTAATATGAATTGTAAACATAATAAATGAATCTAGGTTTTAGAATAAGCTACAAAAATCAAATAGTTGAAAGACGGCAAAAGAGTCTATAGTATCATCGGTATGTTTAAGATAAAAACAATGCCATTAAAATCAAATTAGTAGCTAAATAGTACCATTATAAATGAATACGAGCCTTCACATTTTAAATTATAAATTAATGAAGCTGTATAATTATAAAACAATTATACATAATTTCTTTTAAATTACAAAACCTTTGCTTTGGAAATTGAAATATAAGACCAAAAATTTAACGAGACTGGACAGCCAATTTTCTACTTTTTGAGTTCTGTGAATATTATTTTTTAATGAGATTTCTGATAATTTTTGGAAAAAAAAATGAGCAAAATCTGTAAACCCATTTTCGAGATATGCCCACATGAAGTTCACAGACAAGTCACTGAGTTACCTGTGAACCTTATTTCCAAAATCTTTTGAAGCTTAATAACTTGTGAACCATAAGTCAGAATTTAGTCAATCTTTTTTTAAAAGTCTTAGCCTATAATAAATTAATTTATTTAATAAAATCCATTTGGTTGTTGTGAAGCTATTAGATGTTGAGATCCAAAATTCACTTCACAGATAACTCATATGTTATCAAGCTGTTTTTTACAAATCGTCATATCTCATGAACGAAAAACGGTAGAATAATAATTTTTACACTTAACATAATAGAAAAGTTAGTACTATCAGTACAATGAAATTAAAGAAAATCTATTTAGCTGCCCAGTTCCTTTAAGATAATTATAATTATAATGTTTAAAAAATCTAATAATAAAATAACTGAGAATGTTGTAAAAAATAATTAAAAAAATAATAAGTAATTACCAAAGCAAGTATTTTTACAGCCCATTTCACAAGAATGCAACTTATTCTACAAAACCAATTGTTGCACAATTTTCAAATTATTGACAACGCAATTCATAAATTAAGTAATCACAAGAAAAACAAACACTTTGTTTCAATTCATTACAAACTATTAATGCTTTAAAAGAAAAATTAATAAATAAACTACATTTAAAACACAATTTCATACAGTCTAGTAAAATTGGTAATAAATTTGTTACTCAAAATAAAAAAAACTTACCATTTATCCCAATGATAATACCCCTGTAGCAATTAATACTTTTCGTAATTTCCAAGGAACATGCATCTTTTTCGATAATCATTTTAATAATCACTAGTAAAATATTCTTCAAAATTAATTAACACATAAGTTTACATCATTAGTAACTCTCTAATTTACAAATAAATTAAATTCTACATTTTTTAAATAATGTTGCAATACTTCTGATAAGCCTGTTTCAATAAATGTTTCGAAATGGTAATCAAGTTAATACTCTGAGTTATTTGTTTCATATTTTTGATGTATGCTTATCTGAAAAATGGTATTATTACTGTTTAATAATATATATTGATCTTTTCATTTTAAACTTTGAGATAATAATGTATTATTAAAATGAAGTCACATTACAATAGGCCTATAAAAATAGTTCAAATAAGATGAACATTTTTGTCAATGTTTAAAGGGACTAGGAAGCTAATTTTCTACTTTTTGAGTTCTGATAATAGTATTTTATATTAAATTTTTTGATAATTTTTGAAAAGAGAACGAGCAAAATCAGTCCAGCCATTTAGGAGATACACCCACCTGAAATTCACAGACAATTCACTGAGTTACCTGTGAACCTCTTTTCTAAAATCTTTTGAAGCTTATAACTTGTGAACAGGAAGTCAGAATTTGATCATTCTCTTTTTAAAAGTCTTGAAATAAATTGCTTCAGTTAATAAAAACTGTTTGGTTGTGTTAAAGCTATTACATTGAGATCCAAAAATTCACTTCACAGGTAACTCTTCTGATGGTGGTTTTTACAAATCGCCATTTCTCATGAATGAAAAATAGTAGGATGATAATTTTTATACCAAATGTTATAGAAATATTAGTACTATCAGTACAATAAAATTAAAGAAAATCTATTTCGCTGTCCAGTCCCTTTAAGATGCCCATATAATTTCATTATAAATATTAATTATCTATGGCAGTAACCTAATGTAATATTAGATAAATATAATTAACATCACAATTGTTAATTTATCCTTTGTAAATATTTTATTTCATAAATTGTCTTATCTACATGACGTACAGCCTTGTAAACAAAGCATTAAATTATGACTAATTTTTAATATCCTGTTATAAATGATTTGTTTTCATTATTTTTAGATAATACATAATTGATTCATCAGTTCATTTGTAAATAAACAAGTGATTGAAATAAAATTAACATGTAATACTAAAGATATACCACTAATTTGTTTGTTAACTCAATTAAAAAAATGTAAAGTGTTCTACTTTAGAAATGGTATTTTGTTAAATTGATTTTTAATTGCAATCAATTAAGTTGTCAATTCTTTATTTTCACATAGGCTTTTGGGAAGTAAAAACAAAGGGCTGTTGAATGACGATTGTGAAGCGTCACTGTATGATTGGTGCAAGCGAAGAAAATTTAGAAAAATTACTCTAAAAAGCTGACTATTTTAGACCATTTTTACTATGATATATTGTAAAATATAAGCAACATTTTTAAAATTAGCAACAATTAGCTACACTTTACCTCCATGAATAGATCATAGACCACATACCCTGTAAGACAAATTCTCGCACACTTTTTACGTCTGCTCTTCTTGAGGAAGTTGTAGCAAGTTGCCTATAGATGGAAGCAGTAGCAATTGTAGTGACTACACGCGTCCCTCTCGTGAATTCAAGTCATATTACTACAAGCATGTACGGTAGTTCCGGTCACTCATTGAAAACAGATTTCTTTCAGAGGTTTCAACGTGTTGTAGTATACTTGCATGATTTGCTACTCAAAAAGTCGAAAGGGATGCGTGTAATCACTACAATCGCTACTGCTGCCATCTATAGGCAACTTGCTACAAATTCCTCAAGAAGAGCAGACGTAAAAGGTACGCGAGAATTTGTCTTATAGGGTATGTGGTCTATAGACTAGATATAAATATAGAATTCCAGGGGTCTTTGCTCCGCCGTTCCTGATCACTGTTGTTTACAGATGTATACAAAACTTTCTCCTGTCAAAATTGTCAATTTTCAAAATTAGAAATGGTTCTTATGTTTGGAAACAGAGTATAACATGCTGAAGCACTCTCTTTAGAAAATCCCAATTATTTAAATAAATAAAGTTTTGGTTTGGAGTACGTCTAGAAACCTAGCTTATCTGAAAAATGTGTTTTTTAACAAGAAATGTTCAGAGCCAACTTAAAATAATAAAGAAATGTAACTGACCTATAATTCCACCATCCCACATATCTTCTTCATCTGCTGAATCTATATTCGGTGCTCCTAATGTAGATTCAAAATCATCATCAGATTCACTCAGTAAAGGCGGGGGCTCAAAGCCTAGAACATCACAAGATAAACACATTACCAGAGACGCCATAAATATCATAAAATATAATTGATTTGATCATAACATTTAATTAATTTGTTAACTATTTCTTTTATTGAAATGAATTAAGATCAGAATATTATATTTTATCAAAAATGGTCAATTTCTTTAAAAAATTATAAAAAGGTTTGGTTAACAACATGGAAAATAGAAATAATTGTTATGACAAGCTGAGTTTAAAATAGACTTCCTATAGTTATAATATAAAAAAGCCATTAAAATAAACATAGAAACTCAAAAACAAAACAATTTAAAAATAACATTTTTTCGCACTACTAACCTGTAAAAAGGAGTCGCCGTGGTCTAGAGGCACGGCTCTAGCCTGTGGTGCTGGAGGTCCCGGGTTCAAATCCGGTGTGGGGCGGTATTTCTTTACTCCCCACATTTTTCTAGGATGACTCCTGGTGTTCACCCAACCTCTTAAAAATGGGTACCAGGGATAACACCCTAGGGTAAAGGACGGCCGGAGCACAGTGCTAACCACATTGCCTCTAATTGTGCCGAGGTTATAATGAATATGTAGAGCCGTGCTTCTGCATCCCCCATACCCCAATGCTGGCATGGTGTTGTATGACACAGGGGTTCCTTTACCTTACCTTACTAACCTGTAAAAGCTGGTATTGTTTTCTCCACTGGTTGTCTATCTTCATCCGAAAGTAACTTTTCATCTTGAGCTGAATGAAATGAATCTTCCCTCGATCTCGCTGGAGTGTACTCGTCACTAAAGATGTCACCCTCGTATTCAATTTTAGTTTCTTTGAATATCGGTGGAGGCTGGGTGTGCTCTGGGACTTTATATTCACCCTCGTATTCGATTTTGGTGTCTTTGAATATTGGCGATGTTGGTGCGACTGTTAGGAATTCAGGTTGTGTTGAAGGTTCGGTTTGTATTGGAAGTTTGGGTGGTTTCGGTGTGAATAAGTCGGTTGAGTTGTCGGCAAATAAGTCGTCTGCCTGGATTGATTTTGGTTTCGAGTCTTTCGGAGGATTTTGTTCTGTTGTTTTAATACTGTCGGTGAAAATTGAGTTTTGAGGTTTCTCTGATACTTTTTTCGGTAGGGTTACAGCGAAAAAATCGTCGGAATGTTTCTCGGGTGTGTTGAATAAATCATCGTCTAAAATTTTAGGATTTTTAGGAATAGTTTTAGGTGGAACGTTATTGGAAAATAAATCATCTTTATTTTCATCATCGCCGAATAGTGAATCTTTTTCTAGTGGCTTCGAAACCTTCTCTTCTTGAAATAATATTGAATCTTTCGTTTTCACACTACTTTGCGATGCCTTTGGAATTATATCAACAAAGAGATCACTGTCTTCATCAGAAACTAACGATTTGATTTTCGGTGATTTACTAATATCGTCGTCACCTCCAGTAGAACGTAATTTTGACGGATGTGGCGCAAACAAATCAAAATCGTCATCTCCCAAATCAAACGGTTTCGCTTCGAGAATATCTTTCGGTTTCCTAGTTACAGGAACGTCATCGGAAAACAGATCTTCCGCTTTCGGAATAACGGGCTTCGTACTTTTCTGTGCGAAAATATCAACTTCAGGAACTTTGGTTGATGAACTACTGAACAGGGAACTATTATCGTCGGCAAACAAACCCTTATTTTTCAACAAAGGCGGCTTCGTATTTTTAGACGATCTTGAACTTGTGGAACTAGCAGAAGAAAATAAATCGTCTCCGGAATCGGAATCATCGAAAGGAGAATCTTTCGCACGGAATGGTTTCGTCTTCGGTTTGACCCCACTGGTCGGAATAATGTTTTGTTTTGTGGAAGTTGGTTTTGAGAAAAGTGAATCTGAAGTAATGTTAGGTTTCTTGGTGTTGAATGTTTTTGTAGAAAAGAGAAAATCATCATCGTCATCATCATCGGCAAATAAGTCATCTGCTTTTGAACGTCTGGAATGCGAAACAAATTATGAAATTAGTGCTAGTTTTTGTCTCAAAATGCTTTCTATAACAATAGTTATAATCATATTTTATTTTGAAAAAAAAAAACTTACAATAGACACTACGGTACCTTATGATATGAAATAGTATAAATTATTGGGCCTAAGATATTTAATGCTGAGTATATAGGCTTAGTCCTTCCAAAATCTTACGGACTCAAACTGGTTATGTCTTCAAACTATTTTGACGGGTAAACCGATTGTTAACTACTTGTTTGGGTGGTTTAAATTGTGTATTTTCTATACAATTGATGCTGGTCAAAGTAAAAAAATAAGTCAACAAAGGATTATCAATATTGCTGGAATGTCTATACAGTCAATTGAGTCAAAATCATTTTTCTTGTTAGGTTATAAATAATATATTTAAATTCATTTTAAGATAAGTATATAAAAATTACACAAATTAGTTAATTATAATTGAAGATATAGTCTAAGTGACAATCTCGTAATTGATAAGTCATTTACTTCCATTTTAATAAGCTACTATCATGAAGCAAAGTTTTGAAAATCACTGCTATAAAACATCTTAATGTGTGATAACCAAACAGTTAGTACTACAATCTAATATAAAAAAACACATCATAATAGGCCTAGTGCTTTGTAAGACATAACTCTACAACAAGAAACTATATTTTTCATCAAACATTATAGAAAACTCACACTGTAGGACATTGAAAATTAAAGTTCTACTTTACCTTTTAGTTGTCCCCTTACGACTGGTAAAAATTTCAGTATTTTTAAATAATAATAAATGTCACTTTAACTGCTACAAAATTCTTTTATTAGTGTTTAACCTTTAAAGCTATTATTATTTCAGGTTATCAAATATAATTATGTTTCCTAAGAGTATAAATTTATTGAAAGAAGAAGCAAAAGATCAATTTTCTAAAGTGGAAAAAGTTCTTATGTTGTCACACAGGGGGTATTCAACGCACAGACAATTCAGAGCAGACTATTTGTCGCAGTTTTTATAAAATAAACATTTCTTGCTTTTTACAATTATTTTTATTTCAGTATGATAAAAGGAAATGTTTTCTATAGAAATAACGTATTAATCCATTTTAATTAATTGTGTCCTATTAAAAAGTAATAAGCAATTTAATGTAATTTAGATATCAGTTCAATCAGATTATACAATTATATTTTCAACTCATTGAATTTAAAATTATGATGTAGTATAAAGCACTAATAAGCTTGTATTTCTAATATTGCTATATTATTTTACAGTCTAAAACATTTGAATTTGACGCAACTTCTATAGCATACCATACCGTCCAGGATACGGTATATAATTTCACAACAAATTAAACTATAAAGCAATCGAATGTACCATATTTTTTTTATCTATTTATGTGCGAGAGGCGTCGGGTTCGATTCCCACATCCGCCCAATTTTTATTTCTGTATTTATTGTTGTATCGACCACTAGGGGTAAAACCATCTTATTATTAACATTGTACTGTAACTGTATTTAATTCGAATTATTTTTATAAAAGTAACAACTTTGCAGTACGGTACATTATAGTCTAACATTTATAACAATTTTCAAGCCATGAATTGTCCGCTCTGAATTGACGTAGAAGCCACACAGGGTATACCGTGATTCCCACAAAATGGTATTATAAAAGAACATAACACAAAAAAAACCTTACAATCAATTCAAACCTTACCTTTCTACTTCACCAACCCCACTCTCTCCTCTGTCAATATTCTTTGATGATTGACTTGATATACTAGCTGACCTTGATGACCTCACACTGTTACTTTCCTCACTCTCTAATGGTGGTGGTGTACGAGTGCTGAATGGATTAATCATCATTGCACCTCCATGAAGGAGTTTAGCACCTGCAGGTAACTTAGGGAGGGAGGAAGAGGGGGGTGCTAGAATGGGGGAATAAAAGAAAGTCGTTAATAGAGTATATATTGTACGCTTTATCTTATAGTATGTGCAATTTCATTGCTTCTATTTGACGAGTAGCAATAATATTAAATTAAGCACAAGAGGAAAGCATGTACCTCGGTAGCTTAGTGGTAATAGCAGTGCAATCGTAATGCAAAGGTCGTGGGTTCGATTCCCACTCGAGGTGAATTTTTTTCTGTGTGCTTAATTTATTATTCTAATGTAAAGTCGGTTTAATTTATTTATACTTAAATTTCTTTGCATTCTCTAATTGTTATTTAAAGTCGTTAATATTTAGAGAAGGCAAAGGGGGACAATATACAATATGTTAATATTAAGATGGTTTTACCCCTAGCAGTCGATACAACAATAAATACACAAATAAAAATTTAGTATATAGTCCTTCCCTTTAGCTTTCGTATACACATAGTATTTCACTATTGGGAAAGTGGCTTAGATACAACTTTAAAGCATGATTAAAAATGGTCTGGCAGGTTGGCCAAGTGGCTAAGGCGCTCGCCCGGAAAGCGAGAGGCGTCGGGTTCCTTTCCCACATCTGCCCCAATTTTTATTTGTGTATTTATTGTTGTATCGACCGATAGGGGTAAAACCATCTTAATATTAACATTGTAAGAAAGTCGTTAGCAAACACAGGAATAAATAGGTCTAATTTTAGAAAAAACATAGTGCTATATTATATGTGTCCCAGTATACCACATATATGCAAACATATTCACAAACATAGGTTCACTTTAGATATTCGTGTGCACCCAAATTAGTACTTCATCTAGAATTTTTCGGGGGCAGGGCACATTCAGGTTTTAAAGTGGGCACATTTTTACGTAATAACAAATTGCCAGTGCACGTAAACTGATTGTATAAATGTTTCATTGACATTTTTTAACATTTCTTCTTCAATATTAGATCTATTTCATTGATTTAAATGCCACTGGAAAGATCTCATAAAGACCTTTGAAACTATGTACATAACGAGTATGTAGAGTATTTCAGAAATATTGTTACGTTTGACTCTCAATTCTTGAATACTAATGCAAACTATATCGTTGATTATAGTGCAGCCGTAAGTAACACATTTTCCTAGTTCCAAAATCTCTTACCTTTATTTGTTTTAGTCTCTGAGAACAGATCATCATTTTGATCATCAAATAAGTTATCTTTAATAGGTTTAGTTTGAATTGGTAAAGTTGGTACCACTGTTGTTGATGATGGAGGCTTGCTTTCAGGAAGGAGAGAAGGTGCTACAAATAGAAAAAATACCATAAAATTTTTATAAAGTAGTTCAAATTAACCCTTCAAGCCATTTTATGTTTAATATTTCTCTTTCCTAAAAGATCACAATTAAAATTCAAAGAAACTACGTCAAAGCGCCAGTTTCCACCACTTTTAAATGCCTTTGCTGCAGCAGAACTTCATTTTTATAAATATGCCTCCAGAAAGCAAAAAAACACCAGAGTATTTTTGAAAAATTGTCTCCGATTGGTCTAAAAACGTCAAAATAGTTGATCAATATCATCAGTAGCGAATCAGAATCATTGATTCAAAGAAAGAATGATTTGCGTATATATACAGAGAAATGACTATGAAAGGAATTGGTATTTGTGTACAAGTAGTACTACAGGTACAGAATAAATTTGCTTATTTATACGGCAATATGGCTTCAAGGGTTAAATATTATATTGAATTTTTTCTACAATTAAATTAAAAGTGTTAGTGCATAACAAATATCTGAAAATATTACTATTTAAACCTAATTATTGGGATGCTTGCAAAAACTTAATCATTTAAAGTTGTATTGCAATAGAATCAAAGAGTTCATAAAATTTTAATATCAAATTCAACGTTGAATATTTCTAGATTTAATAATTAAAGTATGGTAATAATAAGTTTAAGGGTAATGGAACTCATTTTCAAACCATTTTCAGTTTTTCACAAATGAATTTGCAAGAAATCGTGAAAAGCCTGAGATTGTTGATAATTCATATTCAAGAAGGTTCTATACTCAGACAGTAATAGGCTACAGAATTATTCCGTAAATTTTCAAGTTTATTGTAAACTTATTTTCAAACGTGTTACAAAATATGAAAGTTAAAGGCAAATATACTTTCATATTTTGTAACACGTTTGAAAATGAGTTTACAATAAACTGGAAAATTTATGGAATAATTCTGTATAACTGTCTAGAGCCTTCTTGAGTATGAATGAATTTGCAAGTCCTTTTTTATACAATATTGAACAAACTGCTCTTCTTAAATTTGTTTAAGTCTGACGGTACTCTTTCCAAAATTTTACCTAACATCACTGACCAAATTACTCTGTTCAAAATCCACAAATCTTTAATCCCATTCCCAGAAAACCTTTTTGTCCCTGCCACCTATCATGCAACACGAGGGCACTCTCAAAAACTTTTTAAA
>JAQIWE010004786.1:0-10466 GCA_034698565.1 Campodea plusiochaeta
TGCTTCTATTTGACGAGTAACTATTATGTAAAATTAAGAATGATAAAAATTTGTCGGATTCAATAGCTCAGTTGGTAAAATACAGTCCTGGATAAACCGAGGTAGTGGGTTCGAGTCCCAATTGAACCGATTTTTTTATTGTTCTTAATTTATTTTTCCAATGCAAAGTAGTCAGTTAAAATCATTTCACTTATAATTTAATTCACATCTCAATAACATATAATGATTTTGTGAGATTTGTAAGTTTTTCCGACAACAATATAATAGTAATAAAAACAATAAATTTTAATAAATCAATAATACAATAATAAAATTCTATAACATATTAATAAATATTTAAACATAACTTATTGTATAATAACTTTCATTAATTATCAGTTTTATACTACTGACTTTCACGTAGATTATTTTATGATATTATTATTATATTCGTGTTCTATGAGAAGTGAAAAATTCGAATTTCACCAATTTCCGGTTTTTATTTCATTCATTAAAATGTTCATTTTCTAAATGAAGTATAGTAAAAGGGTAATTAGATATTTTGCAGGAATTAATTGGTATATAAATAATTACAGAATTCCGAGGTGTTTATATGCTGTTTACACTAAATTGGAATTTGTTTTCAACAAATTCGCCAAATACTTATAATCAGATAAATTCCTTTGTAAAATGATATAAAAAGATATTATCACTTTTTATCTAATTGGCACAGGAAATTAACGGTATTTATTATTAAGTAAGGAAGCATGCATTTTTTAAAAAAAGTATAGTGATGTTACATCTGAGAGACATGGATTCAATACTGTTCCAATTTGCTTGTGTTACGATTGGTAAATCCATAAATGAAACAAAATATTGTTATTATCAGCGAAGATCCTTCACCTTTATCAAGACAGTATAAAATTTACAATAGTTGACATTGAAATATGAACATTAAGTACATAGTTTGTTAATTACACACGTTCAGTTTTTCAAATTGTATGACCATATTTGTCGTTCATTTCTTCTATTACTGTGTGTTATACCATCCGTTGAACTCAGTTATAGTAATATTATCACAGAAATAAAGTGCCATAACAATATTGTAACATAAATTATAGTTTGAGAAGGTTAGTAGAAATATTTGTTTTTACGCTTTTGTCAAAAAAAGACAATAAAGTGCATGTAAATGTAGTGTAAGAAAGTATAGTACATTACACTACTCCATTATTGAATTATTTCAATACTGTTCAACTGAAATTTTACTTTCACAGAAATTTTTAAAGGATTAAGTTTGTAGTTATCAGTAAGTGTAAACTGTTTTTTTTATTTGAAATTCAAAAACGTACTTATTTAATTTACAGCGTAATACATTATTTTATTATAATTATGTATGTTAAATGTTAGCATTGACAAAGTCTAAATTAACATTATAAACTAACTATACACCCATCAATGCATGTAACTACTGTGTGTGATAAACTGCACGACTTAAGATTAAAAATTAATAAAAATAAAAATCTCCAATTATAGTCTTAGAGGAGAATTCGTACTTCATGATATCGAAAGTAATTAAATTTTCATTATTAATGAAATTTATTTATGACAATGATGCACCTTACTTTTGAAAATACATTAGTACTTATTAACAAGTAATTTACTGTATGGATGGGAGAGGGTCCAACAAGGGGAAGCTACACCTGAGACCAAACTTACTTTAATGATCATTTTAACAGGACAGTTTTCACTTCTGTTCACACTTCTCTGTCCAAATAAATAAAATGTTTTCATACTCACAGTGACAAATATAATTTAGCTTTTTACTAAGTAGTGACTTCATTAACTTTGTTTCTGTTTCACATTTATTACAAATTATTTAATTCATTGGACTAAAAAGATACAAAATAATATAATTGGTAATAATATTTTTCAGAAGATTCAGTATACTGAAATTATATTGGTGAAGTGAAATTTTAGTCCGGACAATTTTATAATATTTATGGGAAGGAAAACATTGGTTCCAGAGAATAAAGAGGGATTACAACAACCATATATTAATATGATAACCATCATGAAATTTTCCACTACAAAAACTGATATGAACCTCAATAGTGAAGATGATTATGGAAATAGCCAGACTTCAGGATTACTGTTTCGAGCGAGAACTAGATCACTCGAAACTAGAGACAGGTGCAAATATATCAGCGGGGAAGTTGTAAATAAGTGTAAACTGTGTGAAAGTGATCTTGTGGAGGATATCCCTCATATACGTTTTAATTGTACTGCGTTGTGTGATGTACGAAATAAACTAAAGCGCTCCATCAATAACAGTTCCAGTGCGGAGGAAGAAATATATCATTTTAGTTAGGCTTAGACAAGTTCGGGCAGCAGAACTGATTAAGATTGTGAAAATACAACTAACAAGTTGGAACAGATAGCGGCGAGAACTTTTAAAATCCAAACAAACTACATGTTTATTTTGTCTCGATATGAAAAGTATCAACTATGTAGTTTGAGAGTATGTAGTCAATATAAATCTTATGCATTCATTTGTTTTTTACAATTTTTCCAGTAAAATGTGCACAATGACTCAACGACTTGTACAGCTTAATATTTTATTTACAAGCACAACTTTTTCACATGCAGTTATCTAAAAAATACTGTGGAATGCTACAGTCATTTGTAGATACATTCTTCTTTTCTAGATGCTATGTCTAATTATTTTCGTGTTATATTTTTAGTTATGTTTTTACTATGAAGTCCTGAAATACACGAGTTTCTGACAAAACAATGGATATAATAATAATATAAAACAAAATGACTAAATATTATGTTTGGTGGGAAGTAATAATTATATCATGCATATCATGTAATACATCTGCAGTTATAGTGTAGAATAATGAGATGGCACTTATTTATCTCTTGCAATTAATTAATCCTGAAAATTAATATTGTATACTTTATTGAATAAATATTTAAAGATCAACTGACAGGCTAAACCATGTTTTGTGGGATTTTACTATTAACATAATCTTCAGGACATATTAAATACATAACTAACTCCAATATAACATTTTCCTTGTAGAACGGCAGCAACAGGAAGATAAGTTTTCATTGAAATGACGTCGCATCTCTATTTTAATTCGAGCTTTCGGAATATAAAGAGTGAATGCATGAAAAACCATTTCTATGTTACACTGAAGCATTAAAGTTCATGAAATAAATAAAGAACAAGCATCAGATTACCTGCTGTTGACGATTATACTCCGATTTCTTACTAAATCTCTCTTCGATAAAAAGGCGGGAAAGGTGTAACAGCAATTAAAATTACTAAAAATCATTATTTGAACTTATATTGACAATAACTTTAAGGTAATACACAAAATATATACACTTAGAAACCTGTCAGTTGATCTTTAAGAATATCCTCCTGGAACAAAAACATTTTGTTGTTTTTAATTGAACGTCTTCTTAATATAAAAAAGTAAATTAATGTATTTAACTTATATCAATATGTAATTGAGGTTTACTATGCTATTTTATCTTATAATAAATTATTAACATACTGCCGCCTAAGGAACATTGATTAAGAAAAGACAGAATATAAATTAAATGTTCAGGAGTTTTCCTTCGAGACTCATTTTCTTCTAGAAATACTTGAATTGTCGTTATTCCCTTCAAACATTAAACGATTTTTTTCTTAGTCTGTAAATTTATGTTTTCACTATTTCTTCAAGTACAAATAATATGAGATTGAAACAAGTTTATTTTTTCGTCTTAATTTTTTGTCTTGATGTTTCTGGTTTCTTACTTTGACTTCTCGTATTTCATTAACATCTGTTTTAATGACTATAAATCTTTCTATAACTATAAAGAGTCAAGCTTAATATCTATTCTTTATAGTATATTAAATAGGTTAATGATCTTCTTGCTCGAGAATATTATTAAGCTTTTAAAACTTTATCACGTACTAGTATAGAATACATGTTTAAGATAGAACAGTTTCATCAGATTTAGAAAATTAACGTACAAAACTTTAATTAGGGTTTAAAAAGGAAACATAAAATCATCTTACTATTATTACAATATTCATTTCATGAATTTAGAATAAACATAAAACAAGAGTGTAAAATGTTGATAGAAGATAACTAAAACAAATTTTATCACTAAAAATAAATAAAATGAAAAAGAGTTTGATTTTTGTTAGTAATTTTTCTAGATTCTTCAAGTGTGATGTACTATACATTAAAATTGAAATGTTAAGTAAACAAAGATCTAATCAATATAAGTAACACTACAAAAAGTACACATTTTAGTTTTATTATTATTTTTTCCTAATTCTATTGTTATTTAGAATTTCAATGCGTTTGAAATATTTTACTGGGTAGGTGCATTTTTAACTATAGTATTAGAAACTCTCATTAAAGAATGGTGTTATTCTTATAAGTGTTTGTATATTCGTAAATATTCGAAAGATTCTCTAATCATGATTCTGAGTAGTCTATAAGCAAACTTGAAATTTTACCACAGCGAAAGTAATTCCTTAATGAAACTGTATTGGTTATAATAATGTTTCTCTTATCGCAAAACGTTTTTCGTGACATTGTACTGTTATTATTTACTTTTAGAGAAGCTGACACTAAAATACTATGCGATTTAAAAGTTCAACGATATATCAAAAGATGAGTCAGCGCTAAAAAAGTATTAATCTTATCAATAACATAAATTCTAAAATGCTAAGTAAGCGAATTTCACACATATAAACGTATAAGATTATATTAATCTGCTTCAAATATGGAGATTAACTGCAACCTTGAACCTGCCTTTGCACGGCCATATTTTTGGAACAATAGAATAATGAAGACAGCTGTTGCATTTTGCCCCTGCTGTTTATTAAATGAATGGTGTTACTAAATATGGATTATTTTGCTCCTTTGCAACATGAAAGCGTATATTATAATAGATTAGTAATAAAAACAATAAAATTAATGTCCTACAGGAAAGTCTTTACAGTGGTAAATATTGTGTATGTCGTAAAATATTGTACAGACAATTTTTGAAAGAGTGATTTGATTTTGGTACTATATTTTTCTTCTAAACTTTTCAAATTGTTTGAATATTCTAGACTGCATTTAATGCAACCCCGAATCTATGATTTTTAGCACCGAAAACTTATTATAGCAGCACCGTTTGAAAGTATTTATTTCAGCACCGGCTGACTATTAATGGAAAAACAATATGAGTTATTTATATCAAGAAGACTAATATTATGTTATAATATCATAAATGTCAATTTAACTACAGATAACCCTTTAAGAGTAGACGGGAAGCATGAAAAATTAATTTAAATTAAATTTGGCAGATAACTATAAAGTAAGGACACGAATGACTCTAGTAAAACTAGTACGATTTAAATTTTGAAAACATAAACATAACATTGCTTTGATATCAATGAGAAGTACCATTTGTTGTGGTCCCTTTACATGTTTCTATTCTTTATATTGTAATCTGCATTTAAAAGAAGTGGTTGACAAAAACAAAAATTTTCAAAAGACAAAATTCGTGTAATAAAAGTACCGTTTACCAAACTTGTATACAACTTTTATAGCCAAATAAATCAAGTATTGTAATTAGAAAGTATATTTAATTGTATATAATAACATATAGCATAATGTAAAAATGAGAATAAGACTCCGTATTAACAATAACGGGAATGAACATTAAATTTGAGAATCTAAATTTGTCCTTGTAGATAAACGAATATAGGTACATTAAACAAGGAAAAAATGATTGATGAACAATAAACCTAAAAACAAGAAGGAGAAGGATTTTTTTCATCTTCTGTTATATCTATACTTATATTTCAGGTTTAAGAAGTGCAAATTTCCGGCAGTTGTTTTACTTGTAAAGGCATATAATCACCGGAGGGTATTAACGGTTTATGAGAATGGCAAATGTGTTTTGAATCTACATGGCAATTTCTCGTGTTGTGTGTATGTCATATTACTCCACATTTTATGACTAATTGTGTTTGTTAAATCACTTTGTTGTCTGAAGAAAATTATGTTGTCTTTTTATCAATGAACTGTGTTTACTTGTCTGTCAGAAGATTTTGTGAAATTGTATCCTAAAGGTAAAAAAACAAGCTCATTAGATCATTATCGTTGATATAAGATGGACATTCAATATCATGTTGATGCCGTATTATGGTCGCATGAAATTATATCGTTACAGGATATGAAATGCTAAAAGATTAATTGAAAACTTCGGATCTTATTGCTCTCTTATCTATAACAATTGTAGTTTGGAAAATCTTATGTGTACAGTATACAATACTGAAACTTTTTTGCTTTAAAAAACATAAAAATAAATAACTTTTGATTGACTCCACTGATTCATCAATACTTATGAATTGTTGCTTGTGCTACCCCTAGGGAAAAATATATTTTTGGAGAATACAGGCAGGCTGTCTGCGATTATTATATTTCTCTTTATAATCTTTTTGTTCTTTTTCACCAGTTTCCACGCAGATATACAGATCCCATTAGTTACAGCATGATAAGATTAATTATAACCTTTCTCTTATGACTTGACAATGCTCAATTTCATTGCTAACAGCAAATCATAAACAGTTTGTGAATATTATTAAAATTCACTTTAGAGCATGCTTTGCTCTTCTTTTTTTTAATCTATATACATTAATAATATCATGTTGCTATATACAGTTTATGATGTTAGGCTTCCATTACTAATAATTAATGAATGGTTATTGTATCTTGAGCTGTCTGAAGTGCTTTATATAATTATTTCAATCCTCGCTATAATGTCAGTTACATGGAATTCTCAGCAATTACCTACTTGATGAATAATGCTCCTTATACTGATGCAAGTTTACAACTGTAGGTCTTAATGCTTTATATAGATAGTAGTAGTACTAGCAATTAAATTTTGGCATGGTGCTCAGAAATTCAGCATTAGAATAATATCATTACAAAGTTATCATTAAATGAATAATATATATTCAAACCTTTTTGTTTATTATAAACTAATTTTAAACATGTTGATCTAATTCAGCATTAGAGTAATATAATTTTACGAAGTTATCATATATGAAACTAAGATAATTTAAAACCTTTATTTTAAATATGTTCATCTAATAATTCTTCAGTATATATAGCTTATTTTTGCTTTAAATTAATTTATAATATGTTGACAAGAGTTGACATTTGATTAAAAAGGTTTGAATGGCCACCATTGACATGTCACGGTAGAATGCAACTGCCATGCCCTATTTCTACTAGAACATCTAGACGCCCATAATCCCAATGGTAAACAAATTCTACAGGAAATCAAATAAGAGAATTCATCTCGTGTAAATATATCGATCTATTGAATGACATATGCCGTTACAGAAATTTACAACATTCACAGTATATATCAGCAAAATAAATCGTTATCTTTGTGTTTTGAAGTATTTATTCACTATTACAGTTTTTTTTCTGTCAGAAATAATTCTGACAAGAAGAAAGCTCCAAATTTTTTACCAAAAAATAACTGTTGGTGAGATAATAGTTTCAGAGGAAGAATCTTACAATAACATACCATTCACTGATAGAGAGTTCATAACAAAAACTTGATTTTACAAAATATTGTACAATGAACCAATATACTGTAACTGTGTAAGTGTTGTAGCTCATAACCAGTTATAAGTGCTCAGACCTAACTATGTAAGTAAAATTTTTGTAAAAACCCAGATAAAAAAATCATCAGAAATTTTACACCTATCATTTGCTTCAATATACTTGACTCTAAAATTATTTTATAAATTTATAATTAATAGCTCTAAACCCATCTTTGAAACGAACTAAGTAACGACTCGTTCTTAATTAATAAACTGTATAGCCAGTAGAAGAATCATTTCCTTTACCCGAAACTGAATAAAGAATTCATTGAAAGCACGTAAGCTACTATATAGCACGTGTATTATGTAATGTAATGTATACAACGTAAGTCCAGCAGCTGCTTTTTTATTGAACGTGATAATCATACTGATTTGGAGCTTCTCCATCACTTGTATAATTGCTCATTTGTTGTCGACTTTCACTCTGACAGGACAAGATCTTTCAAAGATCCATCTTAATTTAATTTATAGAATTTCTGCTGACAACTGTATAATGAGAGAGGTATATATAATATGCGATGTTTGTTGACTAAAGAACAACGAATGTTTATTGTTTTTTTGTTCCTTCTTTTCGTTTATCATTAAGTATTATAATGTTTTGTAAATATATGTTATACAAGAGTTTGTTTAATATTTTAAAAGTCATTATAGAAATGAGAGATCTGTTTCATGTAAATGATTTTATAAATATGTTAGTGTTTAGAACACTGAAATGTAATGGAATAGATTTTTTTATGGAATTTAAATGATTCTCAAATTTGAAGAAGAGAACAAACTGAAGAAAATTCAATTAAAAAGTACAATATTATATTCGTGAAGTAAGTAAAGCAAGTTGCTCTAGACGAAAAAATAAAGAACACAAATCTACCTGCATGCTTTACTATATTTGAATGTCTAAACCCAGTACACAAATTACAAAAATATATAATTTAAACTACAATATTACGCGTCACATATAATATTCGAAATAGTGACACATTGAGAAAATATTTGATTTCTTAAAAAAAAAATTATGACAGATATATAACTAGCGACCGTTGAATAGTGGTTTCCTTGAGACCTTGATTCAAAAGTCATTTGTCAATGTTTGTTTGAACTTTAACCCACAGGTGGGACTTCGATTAATATTGCAATGAATAAAGTTATTCTTTCACAAACATTTCGTACAAAAAAACGTGTAAATTTAACAATCTCCATTTTTTAAGTGAAAATGTGATATTTGATATTCAGTAAATAAAATATTTCAGAAATAATATAAAAAAACATCATCTTATTTTTACGATCTTTTAGATAACATAAATTGTAATGAATATAAACAAGAACAGAACAAAAAAAGAAAACAATTTTACTACTCTCCTCGAGTCAGAAAGAAGACAGCTGAAAAATATTAGAAGATAAAAACATTGCAAAAGAGATGAAACCTTTATTTTTTACATAACATAGTTACAGTAACATAACACAAGGTCATGTGAAAATAGTGACAGAAATCATTCATCCAATAGTTCCTGTTTTCTATATCGTGCAGGAAATAAATAAGGGGAAAAGTGCGTTTTATTTTTGCGTAATACTTGATGAAAAAAAGTAGATTTTATTATCTAATTAACAGTGTGATTAAAATCTTTCTCCTCCATGGTTTTAAATGTTAGAATATAACAATTTATAGTACTGTATAATCTAGCAGATGGTAGTATAGTGTTAATTTGAGCAGTTCGTAATGTAATTATCTGATGAATTCATGTGATATGTTTACTTGAAGATAATAACAATGAAACATGCTTCTTAGCTAAATTCAACTTTCACCCCAATCAGTTTCATTACTGTGACATAGTTGTCATTTTCAGGATATTTATCATTCTTCAGTATAACAAAATAAGTCTTAAACTTCCTAAAATAAGTCTAATTTCTCTACAAAAAATGAAACAAGGCAGCCAGCTGAAATTTTCCAAATAATTGTTTTATCAAACTGTGAAAGTATGTTACCTTTTGTAAAATTTCATTAATTTAGAATAAACTGAAAATACCAGGGTTAAAAACTTATTAACACCCCTTGTACTAAATAGTTACTTTTACATGAGTTGTGTAAATATAATTAGTGACAGTACAGAAGCGAATGCCATTAGCGACACCTAAATATTTTGAAAACTTCACCAAACATTTTGTACCATAACAAAAAAGCTGAAAACACAATGATAAACTTCCTTTCTTCATTTCCGTACATCTTTTGTAAAACGTTTTGTTCTCCATATTGTAAATCTTTCTCTAAAATCCCAAAGTAACTCTATATGACGTTAAGTAAACGTACATATGACATATTCCTGCCAAAAGCTAGGCAAAGGAGAGTCTCTGAGTATACGAGTGTTGAATGAAATACTTTTTGTCTCTGGTTGTATCCTATATATGAAGACACGTGGAGTAGTGTTGGAAACAGGTACATTATTACTCTGTGTGGTCATGGGTTCAACCTCTTGCCAATCAGTCTTCTTAGAATGGAGCATCTGCTGCTTTTACACGATGAAGGGAATACACTAGAAGGAAAATTTCATTTCGGGACTTGCTGAATCTTGTAGATGCTTGTTGCTTTCGTTTGGGGTAAACCGGGTAATAAATAAATAATGTTTTAAAATTGTAGTAGTATTATAAAGTTTCGTTACTCGAAGTGCTTCTGAATAAAATTACAAGCAACCTATGTATGCTTATGTATAGCTGAACTAGAGTGTATAGTGTTTCCAAAATCGATTAACCCATCATGGGTGTTTCTGACATTCCAACAATTGATAATTCTTTGTTGACGTATTTGTTTTCTTTG
>JAQIWE010004787.1:0-10465 GCA_034698565.1 Campodea plusiochaeta
CTTCAATGTTACCAAGTGAAGCGAGACGTTTCTCTTACATTTAATATTATTAATATATACAGCTGCACCAAATCATTTGTTAAGTAGCTGTCCACTTAATGGAAGGTTGTAAAAAATATATTTTGTGTCGGGGTCTTTTTTTTTTTGGCGAAAGAAAGTAATAAATCTTGGATGAAAAGTAAATATGAATTATTATCACTAAGGGTGCAATAATAATAAGTAGTGTTTATGTTTTTAAATTCCATCAGTCGTCTGCGAAAATATGAGCAGCTGCTTTAAAAAAAAATACTGATGCTTCTTCTCTTTTAGTTTTTTATTCCAGTATTAAGCTTATAAGTTTACGAATGCCCAGAATATAAAAAGTCATTAATTCTATAAAAAAATCTTCTTTTATTATTTATATTTATGACAACACTCCGCTTGATCATTGTTCCCCGATGATACTCCGCTTGATCATTGACTGTTCCCCTTTGAAAATCATCTATACTGAGTTATTAAATTAAATTGTAAAGAAAAACAGTTAAATTATTTCAAAACTTACAAAAATTTCACAATTTAATAATTCAATTAAATGAAAGTGATCTATTATCTCATTGTATTAAAACCGGCTTTAGGAAACTGGTCTCATTTAATTCCATTATTAAAAATCTCTCTTAAAGATTCCCATCGGTCCACATTTCAACATTCCATCATCATCAAATAATATTCTAAGAAAACTTTTCACATGTAAAATCATAACCTGAACGATGCATTATTATTATGTTTGTAACATGTAGATCCTCCCTTTTTCCGAATAAACATAATTATGATCATTTCTGATGCAGTGGGACAAGTGCATTATCCTTTTTGCGTCGGATGTAGACAATTTTGATGACAGCGCCAGAAATTGCCGAGTTCTCTGTAAGCTAAGCAAAGTCTTCGTATAACACATCATGGAGAAGTTCAGACTCTCATCTATAAGTAAGGTGTCAAATTTTCGGAGAGCACTCAGCTCCTGGATCTTGATCCATTGCAAAAAAAAAAAAAAAAATTATGAAACACATTCTATCTTAAAGAATTTAAACATTTTTCATTGTCTTTGTTATAGGCCTAACAAACCTAACATAATTTTTTAAATAAAATTTTTGGTGGAGAAATGAACATTCTAGGAAACATTTTGTAAAACTAAAATACTTGTGAAGCAAATCCCGTCTTTACTATGTATAACATAAAGTGAATGTGTTCATCATGTACAGGATATCTTGAGAACGGCTGGTCAGATTTTAACATTTTTCACTTTTTTTAAAGTTTTGACTGTGCTTTACTCCTGTTAGTGTAATCAAAATTCTGTAATTTCGGATATTATAATCGCTGAGCCAGCAGTGGTACAGATCATCTTCCTGTTTTTCCATGACAGTTTCACTACATTATCCTGCATACATCCTCCCCTTTCTCCACCGAAAACAAACACACATGCACCGAAACAAACAAGTGCAATACAGCACTTCCCTGGTATTAATATAATAGTCGCAACATACATCACAAAAAAATCTTCGAGTTGGCTTTTTTTCGGCGGGTTTCTTCTCTCCACGTGCTTTCGAATAAAGTGGTTTCCGGTACGGCCCGTTAGAGGCAGAGCTGTAGTTTCTGTGGTGGAATTATTATTATAAAAAGATGAGACATCATCCTATGAATTTTTATAGACAGGAACACGAGATGAATATATGTTTTACAAATATCGGAGCTGTATTTTTCTCGGGTATTAGGAATGTCTTGAAAATATTTTGGGAGTCTTGGGAATTATTGAGCACACCATAGCACAATTTTGTCATATTTTATATATTTTCATTTGTGTGCTATGTAGAAATCAATAACGTTAATTAATATATTATCATTGAAATTTTACAAAACAGACTTTACGAATCGAGAAACTAAAATATTACAGGTTTTTAATTTAAAAAGTTAGGCCAATAACTTTAGAATATAAAATAAACTGGTCGACTTAAATATAGTGTTATCCAAATTTTCCCATTGATTATTGAACTATTATTCATTGATATTTACATTTATTAAGAGGAAGAAAACAGAAGTGTCAATATTCAATCTTGATTCAGCTCATTAAATTTCTAATCAGGTTTTTACGTCCATAAAAACTTTATAATATTCGGTAATTGTTTTTTTATCAATATTTAGGTTATAAAATTGAAAAATGTTTTCAATTTGCACGATTTTGTTCATAAGGATGTAGTTAATTATCCGACTAATAGTGCTTATAAACACGATGTATTTATTGCCATTTTAACACACTTCCTGTGTGCACGTTATTGTTTATTGATGCACATTTCTATTACTGCTGGTCTACCTTCACTGCAGCTGTGATTTTAATTTTCTATCTTGCTGGATATTAAATTAATTGAGGAAATTAATTTTCTAACTTCTAAATTTTTGACTGATAATCAAATCTATTTGTGATCAGTTTCTTTCCTATAGCTAATGAAATAATCAACAAGCAAGGGCTAAAATATTTTCTATATTACAAGAAAATAATTTTCTATATACCTGAAAGATTTATGATTTTAATTTTATTTTATGCAACGTGACCCTGAAGAGTAAATTTATTCCAAGTCAGCTTTACAGAAAAGCATAAGAATTTGAACCAAAATATTTTATGGGCTTTTCTTAAAATAAACAAAAATATCGAATAGCATGTACAAAACAGTAGCATGTAAACTTAATTTAACATTTTATCATGTTTTCCTTGGTCATATTTCTTTCAAGTGCATTATCTTAATGACTTTCAACAGGTGTATTTCACAATCTAAACTTGACTTTCATGCGTTATACCCATCATCACAATTTTGCCTTGGCGTGTGCATCATTTTATTTATTATAAAGCTTTTCCTCTCATTTTTAAACGTGAGAATATGCGTGTTTTCTTGTGGGGGTTGACACGCGAAAAAAGATTTTATTGCTCCAGTTACTATCATTACGCGGAACCTCAAGAATTCATAATAAAAGGGATATAGTTAAGAAATTGGTTTTTAGTTGGTCTTTATTGGTTTATTGATTCGATTGTTTTTCGGAAATTTTGTGTAACACTCAGAAGAAAATAAACAAGAGAATTTTCCCAAGCGATTGGCGATAGATTTGCTGAGTTTATTCTTGAAATTAGACCAAATAACATTGCGTGTTAAAGGAGGGCTATGAGAATTGCGTAATGTTCATGAAAAGCTATCATTATTAGATGTGAAAATGAAATCTCTATTTTTGATTTATTATAGACAACACCTGCTATATGAATGAAACTATCAATTAACTTCACAACAAATTTCATGCCGTTTATTCAGTTAATGCCACCACATTTTGTATCTCTATAAAGTGATTGATAAATAAAGTAATATATTATAAATGAATTATTATAAGGTTATCATAAATGAAATGTTTTTAACTGACTTCTTTGCATTGGAAAAATAAATTAAGAACAAGAAAAATTTCGGCTCAAGTGGGACAAGTGAGCCGAAATTTTTCTTGTTCTTAATTTATTTTTCCAACTCAAAGTAGTCAGAATCATTTCATTTATAATATATATTCTTTTGCAAGCTTCTAATAATTTAATTTAAAATAAAGTAATATTTACAACGCAGTAAATTTATTGTAGGCCCATGTTACCGAATCATACTAAATACTCGAGAGAATACTAAATATTAGACCGAGAGTTCGGAACAGATAAAAGGGAACAATGAATATAGGCCTAATTTATATTTTTTCCTTTAATTTTGAATGTTAAAAATTATTTGTTGAACACGAAAATATAATAATTATAGGCCTACATATAATTTCTTTAATTCACTTTACTAATTCCCACTTTTCTTTTTCTTGTTTTCAGGAAATTCATCTTTCGCCGTCCAGCCTGCCGCCGACAGTGACCCACGTGTATTTATCAGACTGCGCATCCGCCACTTTACATCATAGCGGAGTAATAATTCAACGACCGGCGGCGTTAGGTCTCAACGTACACGTGAGAGGTGTTACGAACGTCACTGTAGCCCCCAATGCTTTCATACATATCGCCAGCGCCGTTAATTTCGATATCACCACAGCTGCCTATGTGAATTTGCATACCGGCGCGTTCAGGAACGTAGGAAAGGTAAGGAAATTTGTTGAGTTCTCCCCTGATTTTAAACTTGTATTATTTTTTACATCGAGGCTCTTCGTTTTCCAACACTTGTTTTTCGTACTCCTTATTCCTTCTCATTTTTTTTGTTTTCTATTGTATACTGAGTACGCCAGGGGAAAGGTAAGCTGTGTTGAAAAAGGATGCGCCCCTCTAAGAGAGAGAAAAAGGGTCTTTAACTAATTTCTGCAACTTATTCTGCATGATTCACGAACAAAGATAAAATAGTACACTATTATTATTATTTATGTAGGTGTTTATATAGCATTATTATAATTTTGTATATTATCTTGAAATCTTCACAGATTATTCTGGAATTATTGTATTATAAACAATATCACTAAGAAGTAAGAACGCAACTGGAAAAAATAAAAGGAAAGTAATTTCAGATTTATCGGTTTAATTTACATTTGAAATGTACAATTTACTATCGGCACAGCATTTATATCGTCAAATTTCGATTACAGTATAGCACATTAATATTATAGTATAAAAATGCAATAACAATATGGTAACCAAATCACATGATGATATATGTTAAACAGTAGCATAAATAAACCTATTGTTATACAAGGAATCATTTACCTGCAAACAAAATAACAGCTGAAATATAAGGATTTTTTTTTATGGAAACAAACGGGAAAAACGGGCGGCAAAACGGTGCAGACTATCTGAGAATATCTCTAAGATAATTTAAAGCCACATCTGTCATTTTATCAAATGTTACATTTCCATAATAGACATTGACCTTAGTCTTGACATTATTACAGCAGCAGACTGTTTGGGAGAGCAGCAACAGACCTCCGAAAAATCGAAACCATCAGCTGCCTCTGTCATATCACGCATAAGGGGTTCCATTATTTCATTATTGATTTCTAAATATTCTTGCTTTACAAAAGCTGCTGGGAATTATTATTGTGTCTCTACGGAGGTAAATATAATCTGATGGCTGTCTGTTTACGGTAACAACGTTCTTGCTTTTCCTTTTCAATTTTTTACATCTTTTTTCTTCATTTCCTTTTCCCGTCGTTTTCGGCGCTTTTTATTTTGGTATTTTCGTTTTTCTCCTAATATTGGAAAATGAATTTTGTCGTTGTAGATATCTTTGTAACTGGTTTGAGGGAGTAAATGGAAATAAATCAATTTAGTTCGTTATATTCGCACCTGTATCGAAGAAGAAATAAAGATTTTTTTAAGCACAGCGCTGACGAATTCTATATTTATATATCATAGCTTTTTAAATAATTTTTATACATTTTCTCCTTTTCTAATTGACTTTCAAATTAAAATATTGTTTAAAAATGCTCATACTCCCACTACTGACTGACAAAAGAGTAAAAACACCAAAACCAACAAAAAAAATTATTAGATTAATTTCTGCTCAATTTTTTAGTTTTTGTAAAAAAAATTAATCACCTCAAATTTCACTTTCTCAATTTATATCTCTACGGTATAGGTCACTTTCGAATCAATTATTATTACTTATATCAAACTGCAGCAAAAAAGGTAATATAAGATAAAAGTGCAATATTCCAGTGAATCATTGAAGCAGCAAACAAGTTGTACGTTGTTCCAAGAATCTAGTTCCTACAAAAACATCCTGCTTTCACTATTATAACATCTTTTATAGTGGGAGGATATTTTAACCAGGATTATTGTGACTTATGGTGCGAAACCATGCGGAAAAATTGTGATGGTTGATATGGTTCATGTAAATAAATAAAGTTAACAATGAATGGGATATCAGATGTGTTGATTTGGTTGAAAATTAAATTATGCTATTAAGGGTATGTTTTTTGTTCCAATTTTGATGATAGTTCGAAGTTGTAAATGTAGACTTTTCCCAGCTTTACGTTATAAATTTAGTTGAGGCATCGTCTTCATACAGTTCAAAATATTGTCAGATACTCCGAGCCAAGTTCAGTACCGAACGTCAATTAGTAATACACAACTATTTAAATAGACATTCAATTTCGTCAAGCAAAAAGAAAGAAAACTATCACAGTAATGACTGTATCCTCCCATTTTTTCGAATTATCTTCATCAGAGACGCAACTCTTAAAAGCTTTTTAATGTATTCGTTTTTGACTTGCGATTATGGAGATCTAAAATACAATATTTACATTAGTTCAATAGTCAGAGAAAATATGTAGCACGAAATAGTAAAGCTTCGTAAATTCTGTAATTAAATAACAATATGGAAAAAATACCCCTGAATGATTAATTCCAATTTCTTTCTGAAACATAATACTATATTTTTATTCTAAAAACATATATTTTCTTAGAAACCGCTCAAAAATTCCAAGAAACCTCTCGTAAAATATTCAAACCAAATCAAATCAACAATTAAAAACAAATATTCAACACTTCCTAAACACTAAAAATCCGATGGTTACTACAGATAACTCCAGCTGTAAAATCCACTAAAGAAGATCCACCCCCACCCCCTTTTATCCCTTTTCAACCCCCTTAGGCTTCTTATTACACTGCGTGACGCATCTTATTCGTCTCTCAAAAACCATTCGTGTTCATAGTTCTACAAAAAACAACGATGTGTTTTTTATGCGTGCACTTACTTATAACTTGATGAAACAGACTCTAAGATATACTTATTTTTTAACAGTAGGAATCAGTAATTGTATGCTGTTGAGCATAGTAGAGACGGAGAATAAATATGTAATATTTTTGAAGGACTTGTCCACACGTGGGGTAGTTTTTTTCAAAAGGGGCGTTAAATATGTAAATATTACAAAAAAAAGTTCTTGATTTCGAATTTTAGAATCGTAATTTTCATAAAAAAAACTTAGCAGCATATGCGCATTCGAATAGAATTATTGTAATTTTAGAATAATAGGCCTACAACTACTGCAATTTCCTGTAGATTTACTTTGAAATTTTGGGTTTCAAAATTCTAAAGACATCAAGAATAATATTTAGAAATAATTTGACATTGCATTGCATACATTGCATTCAACGAAGACAATATAGAATTATAATAAAAACTACTCAATAATATTGTTATAAGACTCGGAAGCTTATTAAGGATAGCGATGTGACAATATTTTAGTAAATCAAATAGTAACATTGTTTCCTTATCTATGAAAATGTATTTTTTTAATACATTGCATTCGGAAAACAATAAATATTAATTTTCCACGACAACGTGCAACAATTCTGTTTTCATTTATGTAATTCTTTAGGTTTATGTAACACAATAATTTATTGTTCCGTCCGCTAAAATTAACCGAGTGCTTTATTTTTACTTTCTTTTATAATCCTCAGAGATTTCATCAAGTTATTTGACTCTTTCGCCAAGAATGTTGTTTTAAAATAATGAACGAACAAGATTTGTAATTTTGCCATTTTAATTTCGGAGAGTAATGTCAAGGCAATGTTTAACGTAATACTTTTTAATCATTTTATAATGCAGATTTATGTATGCCGAGGATGACAAAAGTTATCACTTTGAAACTTTTTTCGTTCAAACTTCATTGTTTTCAACCCTCGGAGCTGCTGGGGGTCCACGGTTCAATTCCCGTTCGAGGGGATATTCTCATCTATGATTTACTCCAGCTATTTGACAGGTTTATGAGATTCTCCTCAAGCCTCAAATTTGAATGGCACACAATTCAATGTATAGACTTACTATGAATCATTTCCTAACGAACAAAACATAAAGTTTTTATAGTATATTTATAATATTTTGCTTTAAAACTACCACAAATGCAAATTAGAAACTTTTCTAAAATTAGATCAACAATAGCTGAACATGGTTCAGGAATTCACTATCAGTCTAAACATTCTAACCGACCTAAATCGATTAAAATCAAACATCTTTTCAAAGCAATAAAATATTTCTAACAGCATCCGTAAACACGCGACCGAGACCTTACTTCCCTTTAAAATATAAACGTGCCGTGTATAAACTTTCTATCAAACTATTTTCTACTGTATTTATCATCTCTTCCTTTGGCCCCAAACAGAGCAGATCTTCTCTGCTCTTGTTCTTTATTCCCTTTTTACTTTCCTTCGAATCCACTTTTTACTCAATGTTGATCATTGCCCCCCTTCGGCTAGATAATACCTTTTTCTTTCCACATTGGAGCAAGCAAGCCAATGGTACCTTTCTAATTCACTGGTGTGTAATAAGAATGCGATAAATTTGACAGAAAAGAAGAGGGTGGAAAAAAGGAGGCAAAAGAGAGAAAAAGATAAACAGTATATGAAGCAAGTTTGGTTTTTTGTATTTCATCAGTACTGCCAAAATAGGAGTGTCATTTTTTTGGACTTAGTCCACACTTTCGTGTTTCTGGATAAAAGTGCTTCCATTAATCCACTTCCTAATTTTTTAATGGAAAAAGCACAAAAAGGAGAAAAAGAACAAAGGGGAATAAATATTGTTTCTTTTCTTCACAGACTCAAAGTTATACCAAGTTATATGATCAGATATTTCAGGTGCTATAAAGTACACAATACAAATACTTTTTATAGTTTTCAATAACTGATGAAACTGAATGTAAGATAATTTTCGATAATTACGTGTAAAACTCCTGAAGGACTATTTTGAACATTGCTCCCCTTGAGCATAATTTGTGAGTTCAGCTGATTTTCAGCCCAGCAGTTTTTGAAGAACAATAATTTAAAAATATAGTTCAAGTTTTGGATCTATTTAAAATAGTAAATTATTATGTAATTTAAGCATAACAGTCAGCTTGTAAGTTGCATCTTGTTCAGAATACACCACCTTCATTTGATTAAAAATAAATCATTTCCAACAAACACAATATTCTAATATACTATTTCACTATTATTATTTCAGAATTTATCAATCTCCATATTGGACAGCCAGCATGTAGAGATTGCTAGAAATTCATTTACATGGGTGGATTACATACTCTTCCAAGGAATACAGAACTTAGTACTCAACGCACATTTCTTCTCACTCAATGTTTCAGAGGTAAGAATGATAAATACACATGTGATGGAAAGTTTCAAGCATAACTTCAAGAACTGCTATTGAAATAATATAAATATAATTCTTGTTTTTTTTTAAACAGCTATAGTTATTCAGTGTCAAACTATGAGTTCTCAAAGGTTATGATTTGCTGTCTCAATTTTCTATTCAATATTGTTTTATACAGTAGATATATATGGAATAATAATGAGTGGGCAATACAATTTAGAAGAAGATAATTTGTGGAATATTCAGCAGTACAATGACATTCTGAACTTATTTTAAATTTTGCATAACCTTTGCAATCAAAATATCTTTTTAAGATACATTTGTACCAAATTATTATGTCTATTATCATCTTCTTGGAGTAACTAAGTTTTGAACATTGTTCCATTTTGGAGTATAAACACAAAAGCATAAATTGGAAAGTGATAAAAAAATACCTGATAATTTAAAAAAAAAATTTTTTGGTTCTATTATTTGTGCTAATAACAGTACAGTATTATTCCCTGAGTGACTAATTTTTATATTTTCCTTCCCTCTTAATAGATGGCAGCTCGCAAAGGTGGTGCAAGTTCCGTAGTGAGGGTCGAATCCTGTCATGTGCCTTCATTACCAACTCAGGCTTTTTATTCATCATTAATGTCAGTAACTTTCAACGCAACGTCTATAGGACAAATCAACAAAGATACATTCTACCCATTAACTGTTCAATCGGTAAGGAAAAATTAAAAATACAATTTTTATCAACATAAATATAATTGTTGAAGACTGGGTTCATTGAACTGAATTGTATGTCGTCCCCCTTTGTCTGGTATTATGATCAATTACTTATCTGTAGTTTTCAACTCAAACTTATCTGCAAATGTGGTCATTTTTCATTCATCATTCATAGAAAATTGACAGCATTGTGGTGTAAATAGATACCTGTAGTGTGTGTTGTTATTATGAATTATCATTTAACTTGTCGTAACCTATATGTGCTCATAACAAACCATATTTTAGAGTACTAGGGTATTTGATAATGTAGAATTCTAAAGTAGTCATAAAAACAAATTCTTATAAAATGATGTCTTCTATTTATAAAAGTAAGTACAACTACTGTCACTATTGGGAGTCAGAGCATTTGATTATTGTTCCCTTTCACTGTACCATTCTTCCTAATTCTTTTAATATAATTTATTTTAATCGTAAATGTAAATTATAACAAACTCTTGATTATGAAAGTAAGTAGAAATATAATTATACACTTGCATAAAATAATAACTTATGATTAACCCATTGACATTCCAACAATTGATAATCCTTTGTTGACTTATTTGTTTTCTTTGACCAGCCTGCGAATTGTATAGAAAATA
>JAQIWE010004788.1:0-10464 GCA_034698565.1 Campodea plusiochaeta
GAAAAGTAACCAGAATAATTTATAGAAGAAAAACAAAACAAAAACAAGTTCACAACTGAAGAAAAGAAAGGATTTTATTTTGTGTCACTTTTTCCTAACAAATATTCCGTACAAAGTCTTTTGAATTCTGAATTTGAATGTGATTTTCTGATGTCTCTTGGGAGACCATTCCAGAGGGAGGACGCAAAGTTAACAAATGAATTTTTTTGATAATGATGTCTTACATAATGAAATTGTAATCTTCAATAAATCATGTAAGTAGACATTTTGGATAAGTAACAATGGTGCAAACGCGTCCTCAATAAATTGATAAGTGGAGTATATTCAAACGAAACAGTCAATATAATTGAAGATACATAGTAATGAGACCTCGTAATGTCATTTAACAAAAATCCTGACATCGGACCTGCTACTGTATAAAATATTGATGAATATGATTGTATAACATTTCATTATTTACAGAACGAACTAAGCCAACAGTAGAAATATAGGTGTATCTTTTAACAACACGAATGATATTTTTCTTATGTTATACTACAACTGTATAATTAGTTACAGTGTTACAATAATAAATTCAGTATCTATTAATAGCAAATAACCTTCTCGAAGATAACATGAAACAATACATTAACTTACAATTCTTCATTATTTTGAGAAATTTTTAATTATACGTCACAAGTCTTATAACCTAATTAGCGTTATTTAAAAAAATTCAAAATAGTATAACATTTATTATAACACAAGCATCGTTGTCAGTTTGGTCAAGAAACTCATGAAATAAAATAAAATAAATAAACTAAATAACAATAATTTAAAATGTAACACAAGAGAGAAGAAAAATTTTAACAGGTTTTATCAAGAGAGCTTCAAAGCTCAATAATATCAAATAAAGTAAATATAATTATGTTGGTGCAACTCATACTGTTTTCTGCGAGTGGTTGCTGGTAACTGAAGAAAAAAGTGTACAGTAGATTACTGATTACTGAAGATTACTAAGATTACCCGAGATTACCAGGAATTACTAAAGATTACAAGGGATTACTAAAGATTATCAAGGATTACTGAAGATTACAAGGGATTATTGAAGATTACCAAGGATTAAAGATTAATAGGGATTACCCAAGATTTCCGGGATTACTTGAAGATTACTGGTTCACTTAAAGATTACCAGGATTACTTAAAATTATTGGGATTACCAAAGATTACAATTACCTCAAGATTACCGGAGATTACTAAAGATTACAAGGGATTACTGATGGTTACCAGAGGATACTGAAGATTACCACGGATTACTAAAGATTACCGGTATTACTTAAAGATTACTGGGATTACCAAAGATGACTGAAAAAGTTTACAGTAAATTACCAGTTACCGCAGCAGTTAGCATCCCCTCGGTTTTCTGTATAAGAGGGTTGTAGCTGAAACAATGCATTTTTTTTAAAGGGATGTTATTTCAGCGGGAAGTCCCAATTTCCAATGCGGATTAAAGGTCTCTTGAGAATTGAATACAATAGGAAATAAAGAAAGTGAAACGAGATTTGTGTGTTGGAAAATAGGACGCCATACTGAAAATATTACAGGTTTAATGCCAAAGTCTAGAATTCTCCATTATATAGGTTTCAACTTACAATGACAGAATATAATTATTTAATTCATTGGAAAATAATATTAAAGTCATGATTAGTTTGCAGATATTTTAATGTTGGAAGAGACAAAAATTACGATAAGAAATTGCATAATCATAGTTTTAGCACATGCTGCTTATCTATAGCGTTCTATATTACTGATAATTAAAATAATCATAGAGTATAAACTTGAAGAGATATTGAAATACAGTAACCTTATTATAATCTTTCTGTTGCATAATAATAAATCATTACTATGATAAACATTTTACAGAAGCAATATAATGTAAAAAGGTAGGATTGGTAAAAAAATAATGGCAGCATTTATAGCTATAGAGAATACTATATGCACAAACTGGGTTTAATAAAGGCTACTGTATATGACAATTCTATTTTCTCATTATTTAAAATTGATAATTTTTTATTGCTCGTTAATTTTTTCTATAGTTACACTAATAAGTTTGTGTAAACCGAAGTCTTATATTCGTACATGTTTTCATAATATTTATAACTTCATATATCTAAAATTGAAACAGTAAAAGCTGAAAAAAAAAAATGAAAATTGTATATTTGGTAAATTCGATTTTCATAAAAAAAATATTTATTATTCCGTATACAGTGTAATATAAAAAAAAGTTTTATAAAAATATTTCAAAAGCAAAACTTTTTTGCTCTTCTGCTTTATTTCTTCAAATTAAACAGAAAATATATAACAATCAATAGTAGAAATGTACGAAATATTGTATATTGATAGAAATGAGAAGCCGAATTCCGTAATAAGCACTCTGTATATTATAGAACATTACCCAACATGTTTCGAATTGAACAATTCATCATACCCCTGATGATACCCCTAATGTACCCCTGATGATGAATTGTTCAATTCGAACATGTTGGGTAATGTTCTATAATATACAGAGTTCAGCTTTTCATTTAAACTATCAATATAATTATAACAATTGTTACTCTAATTACCAATTTCAACATTAGAAATAAGAACTTTTATAACATCTTCTAAATACTGTATTATAGGACCTGTTGAAATGTATATTAAATATTAATGAATGCTATATTTGAAGATCAGCCAGTGCAAATATATAGGCGAAAACTTCTCTTCGGAAACCGTGCATACTGTAACACACGGTTATTATTAGTTTACTGTGTTACAAGAATAACAAATTCGATAATCCATAATACATAACCTTCGAGAAGATATACAATGTATGATACTACTGTATACAACAAAAATTAATTATTTGTTCTCTTGATGAGAAACTGAAGAAAAAAAGAAAATACTTTGAATCGTCAGCTTGTGAAACGAATAATAATATCATGACGGAAAATAATGCATTAGTGAGCATTCCAAACATTATCTAATCGTCAGCTAATTATTTCATTTAGATATACGTAATAAATATATTCATTTGCAACTTGAAAGTTTATAATAAATTAATTTTAAAATAATGTCTAATAATTATGATATTAATACACGATGCGCCTTATGTAAGATATAGTAGTTACAATAGGCGAGATAAAGTTAGAAATGAAGAAATAAGAACTCTTGTTGGTATCGAAAAGTTAAAAGACACTATAAGTAGATCGAAAATGAGATGGTTTGGGCATGTAAGGAGGATGGATCCAGAAAGATTACCAACAAGAGAACTGGAATTACAAATTGAAGGAAAGAGACCTCACGGAAGACCAAGAAGAAGATGAATAGATAGAGTAAAGGAAGATATTGGAAAGAGGAGTGACGATCTTGATATAATTTTCAGAAAAGAATTATGTAATAACAGAACGATATGGAGAAATTTGATCCACAAACCAACCCATGAAAATGGATAATGGAACCACAGAAGTAGTTACAATAGTAACTGCAAGTTTTGGCATTTCCATACTCATTTTCATTCACATTTGGGAGTCTCCATATAGCCATATACAAAACGAAAACGCCCAAAGACGGATGGAAATGGGTACTGTCACGACAAAACTTTTATTTTAACTAAAGTTACACTACGAGATTGAAATAATGACGTCTGTTGTTTATCGCATATGGTCAACTTTTCATCCAACAAAAATATTTGTCAAACTTAGCTTTTACTTTCTCCATATAGTCAATACTAACATTATCATATTATGTTTCGAAACGTAAAACAGATTTCTTGACTTCATTACTGTGACCAAAAAACCAGCTTTCCTTTACAAGACTAAAGTCATTCTGAAGGTATTATGTTAAATCACATTACAATTTTAAAGGGTTACTTGCAGATAATGAATTTCCGGTTTTCTGTGATTTTCTTGTACCTTATAATATTAAAGAATTTCTGCAAAAAGTTTGACATTTTTTTATCCAACGGATCAAGAGATATTTCTGTTTATGTAGTCGATACATTTTTCACAAGGTAGCACAAATCGACCTGCTTAATTTCGCTGCCTTGCGAAAATATGCCAATTATTAGCTGAAAAACACATATCTATTAAGTAGTAGCAAAAACGACTTAAAAATAATGCAAATTAATTATTTTATTCAAATATCAGCAGTTGTCTATTTTAGGGCCACGCTTGCTCCGTTACCTTACAGTTTATTTTCCTGCATTTTCTAAGGTGAATATCTCCACAACCATTGATTTTTGGGAGGTAAGAAAAATAATATTAGTTATTTATATCAAGAAGACTTATATTATGTTATAATATCAGAAAAGTCAATTGAGCTGCAAGTAACCCTGTAAGGATTCAGTAATAAGTACAATAGCTATCAAAATAGCAATAAGGAATTATATTTTTTAAAGTAAACTACAATATATAGTACATTAAGAAAATATATTTAAAACAATTGTTCGCATATCCATTTAACTTTTATTTCATAGTAACATTCAAACAAAAAAATAATTCTCTATGAGATTAAGCAGCAGTAGTATACAATAATTTAATACGAGTAATACGATGATGTTAAACTCTTCTAATCGCAGCAGAAATAAAAAAAAATAACCTAATTTTCTTTTTCTTTGAGTTTAGGCATAACGTAGTTTGTGAAGAGGGTATAGGCAACACCACCAGTAAGGGCGACAACTACCATTCCTTGTGAGGCTACACGAAGTTGCATTAAGTAGAGGGATGTTGACATTGTTCCTCGATTTCTGTATTTGTATGCTCCATAGAATAATGCTGTTGCTAAACCGGCTAGTCCTGAAATGAACAAAAAATTAAAATCAGAAATGTGAATATGTAAGTCAGAAATTGAAATTCTAATAAATACTGCAAGTAGCGTATACTAAATGTTTGCAGAATAGCCAGTGAATATAGAGAAATAGAAATTAGTTTAAAAGAAAGAATAAAGTGAACAAATATTTTATACATCACATCTTCTCTGATATATACTCTTGAATTGAGTTACAACGATACTCAAGTCCCCATCTCAGAGAATGCAGATACAGATCCACTATTTTCGCCGAAACAGCAATTTCAGAGTGATTTACTAGAGTATTGCTTTTGACTCGACTGGTTCATTTTCTTTTTTGAATCCAAGGAAATTAGTTTTGTCGAGACAGGTAGGTAGACTTGATCAAGAATGAGTATTTTTACAGAATTTTCGATTCGAATCATATTTACACCAGCTTGTGTTTTGGATCGAGCCCGAGCCATCACTGAAACTCAACTCGACTTTATCAGAATCAAAAATGCAAACAAAGTCATATACATCACAAATATTCCATACATACGAATTTTGAGCAAAACTGTAACTGATAGCTAGAATGATATTAATGAAAGCAACAAAATTATTCTCTTAAGTCACTTATTATTAGATATTTACCTATTGGCATGAAAGGAGAATCTTTTGCCTTCCTTGCTAACTTTGATTGTTCTTCTTCATACTCCAGGGAAGGATTATAGCCTGCAGGTGAAGACATCTAAGGATAAAAAAGGATTTCAAGACGTTTTAGAAGTTCTACATGACTGAAAAGTTGATTGATATTAAGATCCCAAAAATCCCTTCACGTGTAATTCCTCTTATGCAATTTTTTTCATTGCCAATAAATAACCACAAACAGAATACGTGGTTGGTAATTTTTACGATAAAAATCGTACAAAAATTCTTATGTCAGCCGAAGTTTTTCTGAAACAGGTGTTATTTTTTATCCCTATCATAAAATTCGAAAAGGTCTTTTTAAAGAAAAATTGATACCACTGTCAGTCTCATGTAACAAACCAATGATAAAAAATGAAGAGAGGAAAAAACTATAATTTCAATATCAGTTATAAAGTGGGATCATCTCACTTCTCATTCATAATAAAAAAATTAAAAGAGATTTAAATTATGATAATAGACACAAGAAATCACTTCAAAATTAAGAGACTTTCCCCGACCATTTATTTAGCAATAAAATACCTGCTTATATAAGATAGAGATCACAGATCAGTATATTTTATCCTATAAATTCCTAGTGTTTTTTTAATTACCTTTAGCAAATAGATATAATTATTATTTTTAAATTATTATAGAAGTGTCCAAAGTACATATTATATAAATGAAATAGTAAACTGACTATGATGCTATTGGAAAAATAAATTAAGAATAAGAAAGGAAAGGAAAGTTGGAGGCGAAATTTTTCTTGTTTTTAATTCCTTTTTCTAATGTATCAAAGTCAGTTTACCATTTCATTTATATAGATATAAGTATATTATTTATATCATCACTATATATAAGCTGCATGTCTTCAGGGGTGGCGCCAGAGGGGGATCTGGGGGGGGGGGGCATTTGACTCCCCGTTGGGGCATACTCAAAAACTTCGTCGTGTAACAAAATATAGTATACGAAAAGTACCGTATTGCATATTGATACAAACCCCAAACAAGTAAAAATTTCGTTTGGACTTCGCCCACGCTATACTTACTGCAATTTTCCAGCACTTTATTGGTTTTCAATATAAATTTAATTTGTATAACGATACACTTCTTTGATAAGATATAAGTTATCAAAAATTATTTGTATGATTGATTAAGGACTTGCACTATTATTTATTTTCTTAACCCGGCGTATGGAAATGATGAATCGGAAAACATAATTTTTAACAAGACCTAATAATATATTAAATTTACATTAGGCCTATTATGGCTATGCTACGTAACAGATACAGAAATGATAAAGTTACATTCACCAGTGTTTCCTACTGATATAAATATTGATCTCTGCACAGCAGTATGATACATGATAATTGTATAGATCTTCTTTCTTTGCATTGTCACGATATAATTATTTAAAGACTTCTAATTAAGTTTTTATTGTTGTTGTTGAATGAACTGATCCAATTTGGCATAAATATATAAATTTTCTCCCAAAACTATAGGAGAAAAAAAAATTACAATGACCATAAATTTCATTGGATCAGAGTAATATTGATGCTTACTGACCCCAGTCTGGGAAGCTTGACCTCCTCTCCCCGTCAAGGCAAGGTCTGGCGCTACCAATGCATGTGTTACTTTCCATTCGAGAAATGAAAAATATATATATATACATGTAATAAATTAAGAATTATACTATATGGATATCAATTACATACACTAAAATTAATGTATGATATATACTCATATACTGTACATTTGACATAATAGTTATATGCATATAAGCTTATTATCATATAAATAATTATATACAGTACTGAAATATATCTATATATTAATATGAAATATGGGATTTACTTTACTATCATCTTGTGTTGATCGGATAGGTCAATCTCCATTCTTGGATAGGTCAATCTTCATTCTCAGATAGGTTAATCTCCATTTTCGGTTAGGTTAGGTTTATATTTGGCAGTTCTAAAAGCCCTTTTATAGACCAGAGATATGATAGTAAAGTATCCTCGAAATATCATGTATATCATATATATATATCTATTATATATATCATATACCGTGTATCTATTATATATATATATATCATATATATCTATTATATATATATATATCAGATATGAATATCAAATGTATATAATCCCGAATCAAATGATATGATATGATTAGCCTATACATATACATCTAATTATATATCGATTTCCGGTTGTTGCCATTTACAAAATGGAAAACGGTCTGAAACGAGACAAATATAACCTAATGAAATAATAAACTAGGTCGTGGATTGCTCCGTGAATACGTACCTTTTGAGTATAATACTGTGGAAGCTTGTAACAATTAAAAACAACACAATAATCTCCCTGGTACCGTATGTTTTTCTCCAGTACACAATCTAATTAAACCTGATTAATCTCACGTAAGCTAGTCTTGTGAAGAGCCACTCTCTTCCTATCGATTGCAATAACCAGACCAGTGGATGATGTAATGTTGTACGTGACTTCCTCACAAGGACAGGATTGCCAGATGGATGAAGGTCGGACTATAGTGTTGCCTTCTTGTTAAAACAAAAAGGCAACACTATAGTCCGACTTTCATCCATCTGGCAATGATAAACATCAGGTTATTGCGTAGTTTGGTTGAGGTTATATAGCTTACAGCTTCTTTTTCTACAGATATATTGAAGGTCTGTCATGTTTATTTTCATATGTTTACTAATCTATAGAAAAATTAAAGAAGGGACTTATTATTCAAAGTGTAGATAAAATAATAAACAGGACCAAGAATCACAATAAATCTCTGTATTTTTTTATTTTACAAACTACAGCAGGTCAGAGGTGGCCGTAGGAGGGGCAGCGGGTGCAGCCTTGTCTGAAACGCTTGCCCCCCATCGAACACATTTTTTTTAAATCCAAAAACCTACTATTCAGTACGCGATTCAGTAATGACTATGAAAAAAATTCGTTTCGGGCTTAAAATCACCCTCCCAATGTGTTACCTTTCCAGCTATATTCCTTTTTGCTGAAACAATATTAAAAACTTACTATTATAAATTCATTTTAAGGATTTAAAGTGCTGTGTTATACATAACATTATTTTAGAGAAGTTCTAAATAAAAAAAATCGATACAAATGGTCTTCCAGTTTTCACTGCAATTTTTCGAAATTTTCTTCAACAACACGCGTTCTTGCTTCCTGCATCCTCCACCTCCAAACATGGCGTAAATCAAATATATATCACAATAATTATTTTCTTATATTTTTGTGTTTCGAAAATAATTATGTTTCCTTATTTTCAAAAAATGTTGATTTTTTTCACACAAACAATTTCGAGAGGCGACAGCTTTATGATCTTGGTTCGAAGTTATAATAATGGTTAGGCCTACCAGATCTCCTGGTTTCCCAGGACTCTCCTGGTTTTCAGCCCTCTTTTTTATCTCCTGGAAGTTTTATAGAAATGAGCTGAAACTCCTGGTTTTTACCATTTATAATGAAAATATTTATTAAAAATTCAAATTTCTACATTTTCACTAAAAAAACTTCTTTAAATTGCTAAAAATTATTGACATGTCCGACGAAAAAAGTAAAAAATTAGCGATCGGGCTTCGCCCTCGCAATATTTTGGCTATACTCTCTCTTTATTAAGTCACTTTAACGAAACATGATATGATATTTTTCTTCTCTAAATACATACGGACCGATGGTAATGACAGATTAAAGAACCTCCTGGTTTTCGGGTTTAAAAATATGGTAACCCTAATAATGGTATTATATTAACAGTTCAGTCACTGCTAAGAAATGATATTTCTACCATAAGCCATATAATATTCAAATATGGCATCACTATTCGGAATCCCTCAAGCATGTGTGCTCTTACGTATCTGATGGAACCCCTCTCTACCGCGCATGCTGTAGTGCTCTTAATACGTCATCTACAACGTCATAAGAAGGTTATCTTTCAAAAGTGCATCAAACATACCCGTGATACTTGACACTAAAAATAATCTCTATAAATATACGGTCAAGGAGGTATATACGAGTAGTTATAGGTATATATTCATTCCTATAAGAATATATATATGAGTAGTTATAGGTATATATTCATTCCAATAAGAATATATATATGAGTAGTTATAGGTATATATTCATTCCTAATTGTTATATGCATGGGTGCTATCTAAATCAGTCGAAATAACAAACAAAATCATTAGACTATACTGATTTTAAAGTAGTAATCAACTAATGAGTTTCTTATATTATTATTTTATGTGTGTATTTTATATTATATTAATTTTTATATTATATAAATTTTCTGCCGACAGACACGACCTCATACTTGATTAATAAAACATTCATTCTGATTAATTATGACTGCAGCTATTAAAGATGTTTCGGGCAAAGAAGGAGAATAAATAAAATTAAATTTCTTTCAAATTTCATAAATTTATCTTTAATGATGACAGAAATGTTGCAATTTTTTATCTTACAATATAATATCCAATATAATGTTTTTCTAATGTTTCAAATAGTACTTTTTTTTTTTCAATTTTTCAAGAAGAGGGATCGACTAAACCTTTCCTGAAATTCCAATCGACAGATTGGAATTTATCTACCATTGATAACAAAAGAAAAGGACACAAGAAAAATATTTTTAAGATATTTTTTCGTAGTATTCAGAAAATGTATTTATTTTACAAGATGTCCTTTTATATAATATTTTTTTTTTTTTTTTTCACAAAATATTTTTTTTTTTTTTAAATTAAATATTTTTAATTTTCACAAAATTGTGAAAATTATAGTGCCCACCCCTTTTTATGTCGATCTGGGCCTATGCCCACCCAAAGGAAATAAATGTCTGGCTACAGCTCTGGTTCTGCATTCAATAACCTTGTCTGTATTCGTGGAAACCTTTCCTTCTAGTGTTGCCACCGAGACGAGACTCTAACCGAGACTTTCTCGTCTCGTCTCGTTTGAGCGAGACGAGACCGAGACAC
>JAQIWE010004789.1:0-10463 GCA_034698565.1 Campodea plusiochaeta
GTAATATTTTCATAAATAATTCAAACACTGGTATACTGTACATTCGAAAACGCTATTACCCATATCATATTTAACTGGAAATTCAGCGATAAATTTTGTGTTCCAGCAATGTTATAGCAAGTTTCAAAATACTAAATTTTCGCAGTTTGAATTCATGACTTTTCTTAAATAAACTTTGATTTTAGCAAAAAATTGACCTGACAATATAGTTAAATATTAAGTTAATGTTAACAGGGCAGATTTAATTATTACATTATAAAAGTCAAAGGGCAATGTCGTATAAGAGAAACTTTGTTCTTTATCAAAATTGATCTGATTGATTTCCATATTAAATTATCTTTACAATCTTAAATTTAAAACAATGTTGGATTAATTTTGTATTCGGTTAACTGAAACTTAATGGAGGTCAAATATAAAGGTAAAATGAATTACAGAATAGCCCTCTGCTCATACTTACCTGATGCATATACCGATAACATAAATTATTTAATAAAAAAATTCCATCCAGGACCATTATAAAAAGAGTGATTTTCTCCCATTCGTTTTACACATTCAGTTCACATTTATTATATGAGAAATTGTTGTTGAAATTTAATACAATTTTAAGTACAATAGATTGTTATGAATGAACTAAAGTAAACGGATGAGAGAAATATAATAACAAATCTGTCATAATATGCTCAGAAGGTATTTAGGAATCTTATAGTATACTTATATATACTAATTTTCTGTTGTTTTGTTGAAAAGTAGATACCTTAATGTATTTATTTGTTATTTTCCTAAAACACTTTATTTTATTATTTATATTATTTTTAATAATAAAAGTAGTCAAACTTGCTCTAGACTATTGCTACGTTTTTGATATTGCTAAAATGTAAACAAACGGGTAGTTGGAAAATATCCAAGCTATTGTAAACTAATCATGTACATAATGTATTTATTATTTGTATTGAAAACTGAAATGTTTATTTATTTTAAATACAGAATTGGAAACCGTTTTTGTTGTAAAGAAAAACATTATGTTGAAATTATACAAAAAATAAATGGAGTAATATAATATTGTGTTATCCTTGACCGCACTGCAACCTATGCACGGCTCTTGTGTGGCAACTAACATAGTATACGGGCGCAAAGACTAAACCGTTAGTGTAGAAGGATGCCCTTACTGTAGGTTTTTCCAATGTCATTTTTTTTTTTATCAATTAATGATATTATTCTTATTGAAAGTTGGTGCAATATGTTACTTAAAAGATATTTCTTGATGCAAAAACAAAAAAAAAATTCGGAAACTTTATGTTATGTTTGTTTCTTTTTTAATACACAAAAAGGAAACTATTGTTAGTATGCTGTTGCATTGTTACACAAATTAATGAGAGCCTTAAGAAAAATTAACGAATAATGATTAATATCAATCTGATATATAAATGATTACTGTTCTCTTTTTTTTTATTAAACAATAAACTTTCACTGGAAGACGGAACCCTGGTAGTCTCTGAATAATTATATTTAATATTAATATTGTTACTAAATATTTAGGTAAGAATAGTAAATAATTTGTTTAATAATACTAAAATATTTAGTCAAAATTACAAAAAGAAAATTAACTAAATTGTTTAGCATTTTCTACTAAAAGTGTAGTTGACACTATATACACAATTTTTTTTAGTATTTTTTACTAAATTTTAGTAATTTGTACTAAATATTTTTCTCAATGACAGTGTTACACCAGAACAGGCAGAAAATCCTGCCATAAATAGATGAAAACGAGATTCTACCTATAACCTTTTCCCAAGCCCCTTTAAATGCTGGAAACTTCGCAATGCCTATCAACTAGTTCTATCATCATTCTCCTCAACCGTTACTTCTTCTATCAAAATGTAGGTGATATTTCCATAGAGCCATCAATATTACCATCAACTGAGGTGACATCCAGCATTTTACTCACGTACTGAACTACAACAGAAGCATACATCACAGAACTGTCTCACCCAATCACAGTTCCTCTTAGGAGAGAGGTCATTGCCTTCGAATAAAGAACTTTTATGTTCTTTTATCACCTGAATGCACTAAGGGAGTGCTGCTGTGTACATCCAAAGGAAATAGGACATTTTGTTTCATTTGACGCTTTCTTCTTTTTCTTTTGGGTTTCTATGATATCAATTTGACCCAGTTAAGGCAATAGGAACGGGTATTTCGGACACCACTTTTGCTACAACAAATATAAACGTCTATTACATGTATCTTCAACATTACTAGGCTCACAGAAATAGATTTAGCACGTTATTCGTTTAAATTTGCTAAATAAGAATTCGAGTACAATTTCATTTTATTTAATTACTGGCAAATTCAAAGTAACTTAAATGTCTTGCTTTGGGGGAACAAAACTACAACAGACACTTTCATGTTGATATGCTGGATCTTCAATATATGGAATAAACAAAACACAAAACACGCACCATTTTTGTGTTTTGTTTATTCCATATAAAACTACAACGTTCTAATGAAGAGTTCTTTGCCAAACTCCAAATCATAAACAAATTGTAAAATCATTTTTACTTTTTAATTAATTGAAATAGCCACCCATTACCAAGTAAAGATTGAAATCTCAGCCAAAAAGTTTCGCTGAGCCCATTAAAAATTAAGAAAAGATTATGCCACTTGTAATTTTCTGCCCACTGCAAAATATTTTCGTCGTAATGTTTATTTCGTTCGTAAGATACTTGACAAACAGTAATACTTTATAGTGACATTACGTTCAAAATGACTGACAAGCTTTCAGGCCTTTCTGTGAAAATAAAATTATTCTTGAAAAAAAAAAAAGTGATGGACACTTTCTACACACATGGGTGTTTTCACTTTACGTAAGAAATGTTTGTATTTGTCTACAACGAGTTGAGTCTAGACTATTTTTTTCGTATTTAAGTTGTAGTACATTGCACACCTGCGAGAATATGTAGTATTCTGGGCAAATATTTTTACATAACAGAACGTTTATTGTCTGGATGTGAAAGAAAACTTAGAAATGGCAATAACAAATAAAAAAGATCACATTTTTATTTTTCACAAACCTGAAATATTTTACTCTTAGAGCAATATGTTAAAAAGGTAATGATTTTTTCTTTTTCTGAAACTAATTGCATCAAAACGACTAAATAATGCTGAAATTCAGAGCTAGTGAAGATTTCATTAGCAGCAAAGATAAAACACAGTAAATATTGTTATTCTTGATATTATTGTTCACAAAATGTTTTTTTCTCAATACTGTCACTCATCAGTTTCTATGATTTCCAATATATATATATATAACAGCAATGACTTTAGCCTAAATAAAAAAGGCATCATAGTAAATAATTATGTATTTAATATTCATAAGAATATTTTGATGGCAACTCATTGTAGATTCTTGCCTGTCACCTAAAACAGTCAGTATGGAAAGATACTTATGACCATGTAACTTATACAATACAAATTATTCAATGGTAATAATTTATCGTAATTATCATTCTATGCTATATTAAAATGGGGATGGCAGCTGTAATAGATAGTCATCACTTACTACCTCAAAAACATTATTATACGGTTCTGGAATTTCTTTCCTAAAGTTATCAGCAATGTTATAAAATATCAATGTAATATTGGAATTATTGAAATTTTGTAATAGTTAACACGCCACATCGTAGAGTAATAACCAATGTTTACTAATGAAAAGGTCAAAAGGGTATTTTTACAAACTAAAGCACTTCAACTGTAAAAATAGCTAAATTGCAACACAATTTAGCAACCAATCCGGTAAATGTACAATAACCTTCTATCTCTCGACAAAACAGAACATTTGTGAATGACCTCATTTTAACCTCAACAAAAATACCCTCATTCATAATCTTATTACACTACTCTAACGAAACTACAACTTCCATTTCCATTCTGAGAGAAAGAAGAAGAACAACCATTTCCCGCCATAAAAGGGACTACTTTCTCCTTCGCCTTATAGCCACCATATACATCCGCTTCAAGATCGTAAAACACAGAATCACTTTTAATAGTAGAAGACCTGAAGTTGTCTTCTGCTAGAGCTATAGGATGTCATTACAAGCCATCGGTAGGATTAAATCAGTCACCATGAAAAGCAGACACTGTTTTTAATTAAAGTGCTGCTAGCGTTGGGTTAGAACAATGGCGGTGAACGTTATACGCGTGGAGGGATACGATTGTTTATAAATGGTTGCCGAGTAAGGATTTTGGTTTAATATTTTGTGAAGTTTTTTTTTAATATTGTGGATGACTTTAAAGAGACGATATGTTGCAATGATTTTCAGAATGATTATATGGAAAATACTGCAAGTCAGATTTCTGTGAGAATCATTCAAAATTTATTTGAATAAAAAAAGTAAAAAAAGAACTCTATCGGTATTATTATTCATAATTACATTTTTTTTAACTTTAATAGAAATTAATAAGTAATCTGATTACCATATTAAAAAAAAAATTATGATGTAAGTAGAATAAGTCATTTTAATTTATCTTTGATTATGGTGAATAGTACGAAAAAATAACGAAATTTTATTATATTGCTATTCTAAATCGTTTAAAAAAAACTCAAATCTGTTTCAATATATCACATTATCTTTAAAAAAACTGAACTGTGCTACAATACCATTCAAAATGTAATACATCCTGCGGAAGACTCGTGTAATATAAATTCAATAGAATTCAATAAATTATTCGAAGAAACAAATTACATAGTTGCCAATTAGCACACGTGTTTGTAAGGAATTCACCTACAAACCCTATTCCATTAATAGGATTAAAAATTCTACATTCCACATCTTATTCTACGTTCTTCGAATTTGCCTTTTTTGCACAGGATACGGAAATGAAAGCAAACTACTGATAGAAAAAGTGCAAAGGGAAATCACGTGACTCAAGGTAGAATTGAATTAAATTTCAATTTACTTTCCCTCCAGAAATGAGAAAAAGATTAATTTTTCTCAAGAAGAAATTTTGGAATTTTTCACTTGCCGAGAGAAAGCTGAATGTGAAAAAATATGCTGTATCAATATAATCTAAAAACACAGGGTTTTGCTTTTGTTTCATCTTCTGTTTGGAAATTTTTAGTGTACTTTTGATATAAGCAATATTACAATATTTTTTGTACTGGATTTAAAAGGTTCATTAAATAAATCTTTTAAAAGAAATAAATACATATGTATGAGATGTAAATAAATAAGTAAGAAATAATAAGTAAATAAGTAATAAATAAATAAATATGTATGAGATGCTGAATTATTTTATAAAAGTGTACTAACTAAATCCTGGAAAAAATACTTTAGAGAATGTATATTTTGAATTCTGACAGGGACCTTTACGGTATTATATTATACTTCCGTGTAATCTGACTAAAAACAAAACAAAATTAATAATGGTTTTGGGGATAATGATTTAATTTGTTGCTGTAAAATACTGTATCTATCTTTAATTTTCGAATCGTATAACCAAATGTACATTATGCATGCATACATTCGTTTGAAAATTAGCTGTAGCTAAATATATAATCTTTTTTTTTCATATACAGTATATATATATTACGGATATATAGAAGAAAGTAAGGCACAATAATCAGGCACGAAGATTGTTACAGCTTTATCGATTAAAACATTAGGAAAATTCTTACTATACGTATACTAGATATTGTGAATATCCGAATAATGTGAATTGTACAGTATAATATTTGCAAATATACTCATTAAATCAGACTGCCCAGAAACAACTCAATAAAAATTATAATAACTTCGATTTTAGTTACTATAGAAACTTTTTTAATCAATATATTTCAGAATGTATAACTTCAGATAATTTTACACTACCAACGTTATTTCCATTCGATCGGTCAGTACTCCAATTATTCATTGTGTACCCACATATCACCTCCCACGAAATATTTTTATAAAAAGTTTACTTTGCTACAGTACATCAAAGTATTAAGGACAACAATAATTACAATGCAGCTGGCAAGATAATGTAATTGACTGCTGTTAAAACCTCGTTGCAGTCATTACATGTGTTTGAATTATGAAGAAAAACACTTCAGATATACATATATAGTCTTTGAAGATGTAATATAGATGTTTATTAAGTTGAATAATTTACTCGACTATAGTATGCTGTCGCAGGTTATGGTGTTAGATTAATAAACCTATCATAGACATCAGCGAAGGTGCATTGGAATCCAAAGAACATTAATATTCATTCGTATTTTATATTTATTCTATATTTTGACAGCTGCTCCTCGGAGTTTCGAATTATAAGATTTCCCATAATGGAGGAATATATTTTTGCAAAATAGACTTTAATCTGGCAAGTTAATTGGTCAATTTTATAACGACATCTAAAAATACTAATCTTGAAGTGGAAAACTACAAAATCGGACAGAATCTTGTCAGAAGGGAAAAATATAATTATAGAGGACGAGAGATAAAAAGTCTATAAAACTAAAATTAGTATTTTAAAGCACACGATGAAGAGCAGAATAAACATCTCTACTCTGAACATAACTTATAAACGGCTATAAATAAAGTATTGTATGAGTGTATTATTGCACATGGTCTATAAAATAATAACATAGTAGTTTTCGCGTGCAACATAATGTCAGTTTTACAGCATGAAAAGAAGAATTTTACTGACAGAGAATTCTATTCAGATGTTTCAAAATACCGAAATGTCAGCCAACGTATTTGTCTTATCAAAACACTGAAAAACAACCGCAAAACTCCTAACAATCCCAAAACAAACAAGTTCCACAACCTTAATCCAGATCTAAACAACTCTTCCATCAAAATCACAGTCAACATTCAACACTCTCTAACGTTAAATTCACAAACTAAATCCAACTGACAGGAACAACATCCGACTTTCAGACATTTTCAAACTACGACTCAAAACTTTCTTCTATACAGAGAGGCCACCTGCTGAAACTTTCTCAAACTAAACTCAAAATTTCGCGGGACATAGAAAAAATAACTCAATAACACTACAGGTTAAACTCAATTATACTGCATAAAAAATACTCATCTTGTTCAAAAAGAAGGATTAAATTTCCTTTTCATGTTTTCTAATTAGCTTGAATAACTTCGTATTGGAATTTGTTTTTGTGACCTACATATTTAGATTATAAAAGGAGGATTGCGGTTAAGGCAAAATTCGTTTGTAAAGATTAACGCTTTACTATACAGTTTTAAATTAGAAAGAAGTAATGAGCTGATAAATGAAAGTCTTAAATTTCCTTTACAACGTTTGTCTTATACTTTAAACTATTGCAGTTTGGAGTCGCAAATGAATTTAAATTTCTTACTAAGACGTTTATTTTTCACACATTGATTGAGACTTCAATTACTAATGAACTTTCTATATTCTTCGATTTAATAATATTGTATCTATGTTTCGATAACATTTTTTTTAGTTTAATGTTAAGATGTACTGTAGCTCAAAAAATATTTTTTTATAATTATTTCTTTAATTTTATTTACTGTTTCCTGGGTTTTTTCTTTGAAAATAATGACGAACGTTTTTGAAACTGCAATTGCGATATTCTTAATACTGTGTCAATTATTTAATTCCGTTAAAATAAGTTCTACACAAACACAAATCTTGAGTTTTTAAAAATAAAGTGCGAGAAATCCACATAATTATAGTAATTTTGACGGTTTAAGTATTAAGTATTTTCAATATGCTCATGCGGATAATTTTCAGTATGTAATCATTCAAAATATTTCATAGACTACCAAAATATTTTTACTTTTCTTAACCCCTTTTCCTATATATCCATGCCTTGTCATTCCTCTCTTGATGTAGTATATATAGGTGAATGCAGGGTCAACTTCTATTTAGTGGCTATGGATTGTATTAAAAACTAATTTTTAAGCCACATTCCTCTAACATTCAGCGTAACAATAGCTATGTACAGTGAGATTTAACAGTTTCAATATTACGGTGGCACTATTTTAATAATAATAAACCCACATTCAGCAGGAGATGAATTTCCCAGCCTCAGGTCAAAGTAAACCAAATCTGGAAGCTGAGTTGTTTCTTTTCGTTGTAGTTCTTAACACAACAGAGAAATGTAATTAATGTACAAACACTGTTGCTCTTTACATTGTACAGTACTGTATATCAACTTCAGAGAATTCAATGCGAATAAAACACCAACCTAAAATACATAATAATATAACATTGTTATTTAAATTAAGCCAACGTAATTGTTGCTTTATTCAGGAAGGCTTATACTTACTGTACGTTACTTCAATGTATATGGAAATAATAAATTAATAATTTCTTTGGAGACTTCCATTCATACTTAAAACGAAAATGATCTTATAATATATATTTATATAGAGGTAGTATAAATTACTCAAACCATGCAGCCTTATATTAATGAGACTTATTAAATGGGTACCACATTCACCAGTTACAAGAATTCAGGAATCCATGAATCCCTATCACACATCATAATAATAGTGAATGTGGTAAAATTTAATACGATTTATGAAAGTATAGTATTGCAATACATGCTGTGAATGAGATATATAAGAGCTAAAGACATTTTGCTTGGAATGTACAGGGTGGCCGAGAAAAAAATCCTCCAATTTTTAAACGCCAATTTTCGTGATTCAATGAAGATACAGACTTGAAATAAAAACCAAATGAAAGTTCACGCATTTGCCTATTGATTCATGCATGACACATGTGATATCTACAATAGCAACTGAGCTACATCCTTTTCCCCAAAACTTTACGTGAAAAAAGTTGACGACATGAAAAATATCGTGATTTGCTAAAATTTATGTTACTTGAAAATATTTATGAAATCTATCACTATGAAATGTTCCTTTACTTTATAATTCTTTGAGAAGTTATGACAAAAACAGTTTAAATCACAAATACTGCCCCATAAATAGGCAAATCGAAGTTAAATCTGTACAAAGTGCCTGAGTATGGATGACGTGATAGGTAAGTGTAATCCAGTAATTTCTCAATAATAGGTTATATCACAGTTCCAAGAATGGTATAGTTTAATTCTGTTGATTCTTCGAATTATTATCCATCATGTTATATCTGTTTAAAAAAAATAATTCTATAAAAAACAATGAAACAACCGAAAAAGGAAATTTGAGCTGTAAACATTTTTCGCACTTTTTTTTACATAAGGTTTTGGGGCAAGCCTATAAGTCAGCTACTATTGCAGATATCACATATTACTATGAATATATAAATAGCCAATTGAGTGAATTTTCATTTGGTTTTTATCTCAAATCTGTAACTTCAGTACATGATGAGCAATGGGCATTTAACAATTGGGGGATTGTTTTTTGGGCCACCCTGCATAGTGAAATGTGTAAATATAGAAAGTAAAGTTAAAGGAATAACAATATTGCATGGTCATACAGTATGCTATATAATACTTAGCATTCGAAGATAGGATATTATTACGTTGAATTCAATAATCTGCACTTACTGTACAATGTGTTAACTTTTTATATTGTGCATTAAATATGTCAAGAAGGTTGTTCTGCAAATAAAATAGTGCACAAGCATAGTGAACTAATAAAATTCACTTTTCAAAATTATGTCGTATTGGGGCTTCACGTATTTCATCTTTTTAGTCATCGCTGACGCACAAGAATAGATTTATTCCCACATACGCACAATAAAGCAGGTCATATTATTACATTTAATTATTAGTTGCATTTTCCAGTTTATTCCAGAGATTAAGGTTTCAGTCTTCGCAATGGACAAAAAAAAATTGCAGTCGGAGGAAATTAATAACCCTTTGAAAGAAAAATATCTGTGATGTCATAGCATCAAAATTCGTGGATATAGCATTTAAATCAATACATTTGCAGAAGGTGTTACAGGTTGATTGATGAAACATTATATTAGTTTTGAAGTGGAAGAAGTAGATAAATTGTTTTTGAGAACATTTGTCAATAAAGCTGTCTTAGAAGAGCGTTAGATAAAGGTATCACACTCTATAATAGGAGGAAAGCTGCAGAGTACGTGTTCTAACTTCCATACAGTGAAGAAAATTGAGAATCCAAGATGCAATAATTACTGTTAAATTTAAACTCCTGATCCAAAAAATTGAAGTTCGAAACTATATTGCTATTTATTAATGCTGATAATATCAGACACATACAGAACAGTCCTTCAGAAGTCGTCAGAATCGAAACGTAAAATTGTTTGTTCCTTAGGAAATTGAACAAAAGTAGATTCTGATCCCCATGTCATAACATCCTTTTGCTTTAACAAAATGTTCTTTGTTAACAACAACTTATAATAATTCGTTTTCCTAAAACCAAATACTAATAATAATCAGAAAAAAAACAGAAATATGCCCTACGGCAGTGACAAATACTTCATAACTTAACCCTATTCCGGTCAGGCTTTTGCATGCCTAGTTACGGTTAGGG
>JAQIWE010004790.1:0-10461 GCA_034698565.1 Campodea plusiochaeta
ATCTCATTTTTATTAATCGTCCAAGTATTACAGATTTTATAGACATTTGAAAAGGTGCGCGATATGTTGATCACCCTCTACTATGAGACACAAAAGTGAAGATCTGCTTGTTTTATGTGGGTGGAATTTAATAATGTATTTATTCTAGGGATCGAATATGACTCTGTAAATCTACTTATACGACGTTCATGAATTATAGAACAATTTCCCTAGACTGCTATTTTTACAATCATGAAATACTACAGGTAATTTAAGAAAATTCTCAGGGTAATTAATAATCTTCTATTGATCACTTTTCAGTATTTATGGAACATATCTGATTATTATTTCAAATTCTTCATACTTGTAGTATAAATCGAACCCTAAGTTAGTCTATACGTTCAATAGAAGGTTCACTCTGTGTTTACTTTTGTTCAGAAATTTAATACCTTCATCTTCTCTATTATTTTAATACAACACTATATTTTCACAAGGACTTATCTATAGATTCAGAGGCAATTAAACAAAAGGGAAATTAGAAAATTGAAGAGAATATATAATAATGGTGACTACTACATCTATTTGATTTTATTAGTATAGAATTTCATTTGTGTTGAAAATATGTTGACAATATGTGAAATATACCTTAATATAATTATTGAGGTTTCCTTCCTCATAAAAACAGAATCGGTATAAGGTACTATACGTATATTAGTAATTATTCATATTAGTACGTAATTTTCAGTCTCACAGAATTTGTTTATAAATCTGAAGACAGAACACAGAGGTTCTTTCGAAATTTTGCTCAGTGAATTACAACGAGGAAATTGTTCTCGGTTCAATTATTTTATACAATGGAAAACAACGGAAGTTTCTCCCAAGAGTTCATTTCAACAAAAAAATGTTCTAAACAAATTGCAACTGTCACATATTGTATCCAAAGTTTCTTTCATCAGCTAGCTAGTCTTCATTTAATTTCCCCAGACTACTAAAAAGAAGAACAATTTTGTATCGACTTAATTCCCTTTTATTAGTTCAATAAGAGACGCTTTTGTTTGTTTCATTTAGTGTTTTTTTCAAACCATAAATTCTCTTCTCGGGTAAAATCACGCACGTGAAGAGTTCTTTTATGACACAAGACTTTTCTGTTTACTTGAGATAACAGCTAGTCCAGTAGTAAGAAGCAAAACTCACAAAAAGAGAAATATATATATATCTGAGGGTAATGGAATTGGTGGGATTTAGTACTATAGAGGTCACGCTTACGGCAACAGTATGCTACTATAAAAGAGTATAAAAAATCAACAAAACTACCCTTAGGAAATAAACACTTGATCGAATTAAAACATTGTCTCGATTTTTTTTTCATGTAGGTCAACAAAAATGAAGAATCGAAGGAGAATCACACACTTCAAAATATAATGTAACAGTTGATTTTTTAGACAGAGACAGTGAAAAGCAGGTAAATGTCATACATTTTACGAGTAGCAAAGACATATTCGGATATTTTTTTTTCATAATGATCTTTTATTTACATTTCTTTCATTGAATTACAATAATAAGATATTAGTCCCACCAAACATTAGGAGTTTATCGGTAGGTTTATTTCTTGTAAATCTTAAGAAAAATCACTCTAAATTTGTACAACACTAAATAATAGTAATAACTAAATATGTCCTATTGACTTAATATTGCTTGTTTTGAACATAATATTGCACGAACAATTAAATTTTGTTACATCTGGCTATTTAAAAAGCTATGTGGCATTGTTGTATTGTGTAGTCATCCCATTGCTGCCAACCATTACTCGATGAAAAATTAGATAACACAACTGCAGAAATTTAACTGTATGATACAACTCATACAAGCAATATAGTACAAACATGCAAAACGTTCTCTTTTTAATTCGCTGTATTAAAATTTCTGTACATTCTTGCAACTGAATGCAATTAACATTGACGTTGAAAAAAACTATAAAAGTAAAAAAGAGAGTTCTTAACACCTTACTTAATTAATACTTTTCAAAGGGAAATATTCAGATAATGAGTGTAATATTTTAATGAAAAGTGATTAAAGTCATAACGTCTTTAAAAAGAAGTACTTACATTTTTTAATATTAGAAGAAGTAAAATAGGCATCTGACAGATGTAAAGAGTATAAAGAAATCTAAAAATGAAGTTTCATATTAAAGTTATTCAATTATTTAAAAGTGCTGTACAGTAATGAGTAAGAGCATATAGTCTTGTGTTCTTCAACAGGCAGTGCATAACAGTTTATTACATAATCATATTTCAAATGAGTAACAACATCAAACAAAGTTTTTAAATAATAAGTACTTGATTAATTATAGCAGAATGAAGTAATATAATATGTTATTAAATTAATTGCTTCAGAGTTGGCATGAGTTGTTTATATTATAAGCTTACATTATTAATGTGTTCTAAATATTATATTTTTCGTCCTCATATTATTAATATATTTACCTTGATAATTATTACCTGAACTTCATAAAAACTTATGTAATGAATACGTTATACAATAAAGTAACACAAATTAAAGTATCAAATTAATTTTATGTTTAACAATTACTGATTGCTTTTGTAAATATACAGAACAATACTTTTCTGTGATATTGTGCTAATTAAAAGTTCACCTTACGCACATTCTACTAAGGGTCAATATTTGTGGTACCTGTGTAGCAAACTATTTCCTACAAATTAGTTCCTGTAACTCAATAAGAATAAAGAGTTAACACGATCCGTATAGTAGACTATAATTATGTAAACATTTCCCAGACTGATTAAAATTATTTGATGCTGGAAGCAAAATGATATTTTGAAGCTTCTATGAAAACGACACTACCTTTTGGTTTGCAAATTGCCTTATTTAACGTTCTATTCCTTCTTTGCTTTTGTGTTCCTTTTCTAAGTTTTTACATTTCGAGTTATTCTGAAGAGAAAAGAGATTTGACCTATCTTTCAAAGTAAAAAAAAATGAGTTGATCCAAAATGTCACGAACTCACGGACACTTTTTTTAAGTAAAGTAAATCTTTCAGCAAGCTTTATATGTATCACTGTTAGCTTTTACTACATGTCATTTCTCTAAGAAATGGGAACTATTCCTCACCATGATTTTCAGTCAGTACTATATATACATACAAAAATGCTCGCAAATACGACTGAAACACGCTCCTCAAAGGCGCAAAGTTTGTGAGGAAGAAAGGATATTTACAACGTATTCTTTTGTTTTCGAAAAGAATAAGTTTGATTCTCCAGGTCGCTTTTAACGAGTTAAAATATCAGATATGTTAAAGAGTTACCTGCAGATAATAAATTTCTCATTTTCTGTAATTTTCTTGTACCTTACATTATTAAAAAAAATATTTAAAAAGTTTGACCTTTTTTTACTCAACGGATCAAAAGATATTTCCATTTATAGAAGTTGATATAAATTCTGCAAAGTAGCACAAATCGAACTGCTTATATTGGCTACCTTGCGAAGATAAAATATAAAAAAATATTATTTTTTCCTAACAGCAACATAATAATTAACAACAACAGAATTCAGAAGGTCTTATTGTTTACAGAATCATCACAATCTACATACACGTTCTACACGCCGTTGATACCCTTATAATACTCATGTGGAATCAGTGCTTCCATTTATTGAAAGAGAAATCAAAGGAAAAGCGATAATCAATCCGTTAAAAGTAGCACCTTCATTAATACATGAAAAGTACAATATTCCTCTTCATGATGCTGTGAATGAGGTAGATATATTTTCAAACCCTTTGTTTCAAGAGCCACTTAATTTGAGAAGTACTATACTGCATGCTAATATAACGGTACAAAACGACAAACTTCAAACATCATTGTGAACAATACCTGAGGATAGGAAACTTCAAAGTGACTTTCATTAATTTTAGAGTATTCACCAACAGTGCCACAGAAAGGTAGATGAGTCAGAGATATAAACTACACTATTTTCTACAACTGACTATATTTTCACGATAAAAGATGCAGAGTCTTCCCCCCTTAACACTGTGGATTTATGGAAAGGCAAAGACCACACAATTTGCCCAAAGCACCACTTCAACTTTTCATGCCTTACGAGTCCAGATTCGTCTCTGGATTTCTGGAAAGTATTCTTCTAGAATATTTGAACGTTTAGAGAATATCGTTGTATGGTAGTCCTGAAAGTTATTTTATTTACGCATTCAGTAATTGAATTATATATTGTGAGATTGATCATTTATGATAAAAATGAAATTTCTTAAACACAGATAATACAGAAGTGAATTAAATAATAAATGAAAGTATAGAACTACTAAGTACTACAACTTTTATTTTGCATCATTAACTTCATGCTGCTGCAGTGAATAAGCTACATATACTGTTGACAAAAGAAATAAACAATGTTACAGAGAAGGATTTACTAATATTATTTAGTACTATGAAACTATTTGGAAGAATGTGCAGAAAAATATACACTGCAAAATGACTTATTGAAATGTACCATTTATTCAATCACTTATTACAAAGGTCTTTCAGTGAAAAGTAGTATAGTGATATCATATCTTTGAACAATAATAGAAAACAAGAAAATGTATAGTAAATTTTTCAGAACTTTTTATAGATTTCAAAACCTGAGATTCGAGCAACGTTTTTGACATGCAAAATCGGTAGAAATGCCATAAAACTAGTCTTTATTTGTTATTAGTATAATTTCTGAATGATATAAGTACTATTAAATAAAATAATATAATGTTACTCTCGTATGAACAACGAGACAATATCTTCAAAGCAAATAACTGTAAGTGTATTAATTTGAGCAACAAAGTGAAGAATGTCGAGAGTTTTAATTAATCATTTTCTCTGAGAAACAGCAAGTAGTATAAGTAACAGGATACAACCAATGAGAATTAATTGATTTCTTCCTGTTATACTCGTCTTAAAAGTAATGAACAACGTGGAAGAAGAGAGAGAGCTTATTTATATCTGGAAAAAGCTTAAACAAGTACTCCACAGTGGAATCAAAACAAATTAAAATAAATGTTTCATTAGAAATAATATACGTCTTTAAAATACTTTTCTTCGTGAGATGAATTAGAAGATTGTTGCTCTCAAAGAAATGATTAAGTACGAAAAGAGAATTTATTTTGATAACTAGTACGTTTCCTTGTAACCTCATGCTCCAATTGTTGAAGAAAATAACAGAAAAGAAACTCTCAAGTCACTTGAAAGGTGCGTACTACAACTACTTCAATCAAATTCTACTTCTATAGGAAATACAATTATCAGAAAACGTGTGCGCACGTTACATTGTATACTAAGAGCGTTTTTTTTTCCTCCGTCGTATTTATTTTTCCCTTCTCATGCCTCTCCCACTCATTTCTAGGTTTCATAATTTTTTTTCTCTGAACTTTTCCAAGACAGAATTTGTTCGTTAGTAAATCCGAAAACAGCAATAACAAGCTTTAGTTGACAGTTTTTGAGACAGCATTATTTTGAAGTTGTTAAAAAAGAATTAGTGTTCCAATGACTGTCACTTATTATATTGTATATAACGCAAGATATTTTCAAAAGATATGTGTAACCAAAAAGTATATGAGATATTTAATAACTGGAAATGGGCTTTTTTGGTATAATTACGGTGTGAGATGAGCCGATAAGAGCTTTCAGAATGTTGGAACGTGCATAGAGCAATCTCATTTATCATTCTTTATAGCCTCTCAACATACGAAATGACGAGTACATCACATTGAAAGTAGGAAATACCTCACAAAAAGTGAATGACATATATTTAATCAGATCCATATTATTTATGAAATGCACGAGAAAGCACATTTAAATATCGGTTTTCTATGTACTGGATTGGGGGGATTACAAGAAGGATCATTTTGAATTGTGATATAGAGTATAGATGCTCGTATAATACATATTCTATTGCATGATGAAGCAATAAACATTGAACTGCAACGGCAGTAAATTAGTAAAATATTATTTCAAGGGATATCTTAAGTATTAACAAAGAAAAAAAACTATTAAATATTTTAGAAAAAGAATTACAATCTGTTATTATAAATGAATTGATTGAATTTTTTTTTTTTTTTTTTTTCAAATAATTGAAATATAACTGAAAATATTTTTATCTTGTATCGAAGAACAGCGAAAATATATTTTGAGTTATATCAGAAATTCACGATTGTTGAAAGCCTTGTAACATATCAAAGAAAAGTACCATTAAGACATTATTTATATACTGTTAATGGAATTATAGCTATACCTAATTCACTTGATCGATAGAAAGTTGTTTGAGTTGTACCATTATACCGTATAATTATTCCAATATAAGACATAACAGTTTTAATTTCTATACGTACTGAATGAAATTCCATACTATTAAGATAATTTCTTCTTTTCTTGGATTAATAGAAGGGTTTTTCAGTTATAAGCATACACCGTTTTACAGTACAATGTTGTAATGTGTTTTTGAAACTATGTGTATCATAGAATTGTTATTTTCTCAGAGTAAGTAAGAATGTCAGTGTGAAATACTGGATTAAATCAGTTATACTTGCCTGATGTATATACTGAAAAATAGCTTCTGGCCACGTTACATTTACACAATTTTAATAATTGTTTACTGCAAATAGACAAACAAGTTTCACTTTTGTTATTACATTCGACTTGAATTTCGGATTCATTTGTTTTGACAAGGTGAATTTAAGCCAAAATAACAGTAACATACAACAAGATGAAAGCACTACTAATTACGATCAATGTACAAAAGTACAAATTACTTTTAATTATCCGCACTTTAAGAGTATGTGTCCAGCAAGTATTAGAAGTGTTGAGTAAATACTGCATAGGTTTGAAGCACTTGAATGTTTCAATGATAAAGTTTCTTTTTCTTCTACAGTAATTTTACTTCAAAGAGATTGAGTGGTTTCTTGTTGGAGTATCTGTAGCCAGTATATGGAATCCATACTGAAAAGTACTTTAGTCAACCCTACAATTTTCATTTATAGGCAGTTTAAAAATGTTAAATTTAATATTTACCATATTAGATATAAAAATATTTGGGAAATAAATTATTGGTGAAGTGTTAAATGTGATTTATTTTTCCCCGAGATTATGGGTCGCTACTCATAATACTGTACACGTAAAACGATAATATAACTTCAAGATGACTATAAAAAAGGCATTGAACAGAAGATATCTTTATTTTAGTAACCCAACTGCTTTTAGCCTAATTATAAATATTGAGTACCATTTTTTTTTAAAAAGCTAATACATTTCACCAGAGGAAACCTATATTGTTCAATCAGTCATTTATTTTATTCTCACTCTGTGTGCTCTACTAAAACATAAAGAAAAAAAATATTAAAAGTCAAAATTTCGTTACAGAATTATGAATAAATTATGTAAAGAAAGAGGTATAATACTTATACAAACTAGAAACAACTGCACAATAGTAAGCTAAAGAAATGGATTGTATTGAGACGATTTGAAAACAAATAAAAATAAACAAAAAGTATAACTACAATTAATTTATCTTTTCATAAATTTATTAGGGTTAATGCATAACAAAGTGGATTAAAAGTAATTTTAAGAGAATACGCTTAATTGTAAATAAGCCACATTTATTTCCGTTTTCATTTCATTTAGATTCATAATAATGAAATAGACTGTGTTATTGAAAATATAACAAATTCAGTTATGATTTTTTACGAACTCATTATAAAATGCCTTTAATTTTATTGTACCTTTATTATTATTCTTGGAGTAATATAGTTGTACAAAAATATACACCATCATATTTTTGTTCTCCTTTTGCATGAAACTCTTTCAAGCAGAAAGAAAGAAGAGAGAAAGATTGAAGTTTGTTTTGTTTTCCTACTTTATGCATATGTTAAATTTTTCCCTTCTTGTGCTCTTGAATACTTGGAAAGCTTAAAGTACGGTAGAAAGGCAATTTTTCTTAGAAAACACAACTGTCTCAATAAAATTATTCTGTCAAATTATGCAAGTAACAGATGAAGTATGTTGCTTTTAGGAAATACTTCCCAGCTCATTCAATAAAAGGAAAGAAGAAATCGAAGAGAAAACAAAGAACAAATCTTTTTCCTGTTGTTTCAACTTCTCAGAGATTTATGTTTCTTCAACTTTTTTGTTTTTTAAAATAGTGGTCTTTCGACTTCCTTAAAAATATTTTGTTTTGATGGTAATAAAAATGATGGATCTGTCAAAATTGAATGAATGAAATATAGTACCATAAAGTAATAAACACTATGCTCGTGTTATACATGTTTATTCAGTTCTGAAAATTTATGAGCAGTAGCATTATGATATTCTGGAAAATTAGAATTTCTTTTTAGAGAACTGCACATTTGAACATTTGTGTACATTCCTATTAAATAACTCAAGTAAAAGACATACTTAATTCGCATTTGATAGATACGTTTTATTGATTTTTTTATTTCACTAAAAACAAAAAATTAACATCGATGTGCTTTCTCAATATTACATTTTCGAAAAAAATCAAATACATTTGGAATAAATATAAATACTGACATTATAAATCATTGATCTAATTTAAAGATATTGTCAAACCTCCAAATTCAAAAAGATAAGTTTCACTGAGATTAAAAAAAAATTTATGCGAGATCCAACTACGGTTAGGTACATATTTTACTAAACCTCCCTAATGTAATACTAACAATACTTTAAAAATCCTTCCTAAACCAGTAATTAAGAGTCCTAGCTATAACATTATTGGATTTATTTCCCTGGTTTTTGTTTATTTCCCTCATTTCCTGAGTTTCCCACATACTCATTCATCCATAAGGAATTATCTCGCCTTGTAGGAAACTTCATTGAGCCATGAACGTATTTGCAACCTAATTCTTTCAACCCCTTACAGACAATCACTTTGGAGATAGGGGCTTTTATAACTTTACTTATAGTTTTAATCCAGCAAAAGGGAAAAAGTGATCGCCATTTCGATCTAAACTTTCTGCAGTTTTATATTTTTTCTTTGTTTTCCGTAATAGCATGAGTGACTTGTTTTTCGAAAGTTCCCTCTCAGCTGTATTAGTATCAGCAATCAATGAAGATTATTTTGATTTTTTTGTATGTACACAGTGGCCAAAAAAAAAAGACTGACCGATTTTAGAACACTACATTATTCGACAGCAGGGTAAAATATTCCCATAAAAAATACAACGTTTTAAAGCAATTGAAAACAGCTTCCATTTGATGTATAAAACCTCAAAATCAAATAATCATAACCTTTTCAATATGAATTTTTCAAAAACACTTGAAAGATGGTATTCATCATAGTGTACTGCCTGCATACATTATGAGTTAAAATATTTAAAAAGGTACAAATATATTTTTTAATCACATTTGATAACTTTAAATATAAATTACTGTAACCAAACACCCTCATTGTAATTTTTATAATTTCTAAATTTAATCCTGAAAGTATATTTCTACATACATATTGATATTGTAATACATGGTATACAGAACATTACTTTTGGAGTATTTTAGAAAAATTCATTATTAAAAATGTTATTGTTATTCGATTTTAAATTTTTATATACCAAATTAAAGCTATTTTCAAGGGTTTTAAAACAAGGTATCGCTTATTTGAATATTATATCCGATGCCGAATAATAGTGTCCGGGAATCGATCCGTTTTTTTGGGCCACCCTATAGTAATAGCGCTTTTTGTGAACTTTAAAAAAATATTCTTGACTTTGAAATTTTTAAGTAAACCTTGAGGTGGTTACAGCCGAGTGTTAAATCAAAATTATTTTGTTTTCCTTTGGACAGCGTCCCCTCGGTTCTAAGGATGTTTGTAAAAATGTTATTGTTTTCAGAAAAGACTTTGAAAACCTTCATTTTAGATGTTGGGTCAAACGTCAAGTTTATTGAAATAAACACCCATATCAATTGAATAAAATATTGTAATAAAATATTATCTGATGACTCAACAATCTTCAGAAAAGAATTCAAAAATTTCAGAATGCTTCCTTGTAAAGAGGTACTATAGTGCTTAAGCTAACTTGAAATGAAAATAACTTTCCTGTCTATAGTAAAAGTATTTCCTGTTTAGGTATACGTCAGTGAAACTGAAAGCAGTAATTATCTTGTTTTATTAATGAGAGTTGGACGGTTGTTTGACCTTTAACACATCGCTTACATAATACAATTATACACTCTACTTCAGATTTTATCAATTAATATCATAAATATGCAGAAGCAATACACCACGATGAATTTTACTTTCGAAACTTTATAATACACTTTAATGTTGAATTTACTGTAATTAGAAAACACAATTTATTTATCTGGAGCTATAATAAGGCTCTTGATGGGAAAGTTTAAAGGGTTACCTGCAGATAATGAATTTTCGGTTTTCTGTGATTTTCTTGTACCTTATATTATTAAAGAATTTTTGCAAAAAGTTTG
>JAQIWE010004791.1:0-10461 GCA_034698565.1 Campodea plusiochaeta
CATTGTGATTGTGATAACTTATAGGAATATATGAGCTGATTTTATATTTGATGTGGCAAAGAAAATAAATTGCCGTACTGTAGCGCTTAGTAATTCATGAATATTTTGTTTAGTTTCCCTACATAACTGATTAAGAAGTACCTGTGCTCTACGTATTATACAATAAATTGCTTTGTAACTTATTTTTGCTGTTTGGTATTATAAATGGAAGTGTGTATGGTAGTCGACAATCAGGGCATCGTAGTTGGATTAAATTTTGAAGACATTGTGATTGGATTTTATCGTTGTATATTTTATAGAAGTATTTTATCATTTAATCTCCCATACAAAATTAATATATACCTCATCGCTAATAACGGAATTATATAGTGTAATCTACAAAACGTTACATTCCGATTTACTTTAAAACAAACCTTACAAACAAACTCATTAGTATTTTCCTCGGTATTTTCCTTTGATAAATTATTTCAAAAGATAATAGATTTGTGGGAAATTTTCCCTTCTGCGGTAATCAGAGATGCCATTAGTATAAGAGAACCACTACCAAATATGAATTGAAACTTGAGACGTGGTAATTGAGCTGTAATATGATCTCTCAAATCCATATGGAACTGGTGACAGCTTTCTCACGATTCAATACAACTTTTGAATTCTGCTCTCGGCTCTCTCTCTGAAATTTTATTACGTTTCAAGCTTTTAACAAAGAGAAGGAATAATCAATGTTTATGTCTATGGAAAAGTGACTTTTTTATAGATGTATTAGGTTTTCTAATAGTTCTTACAAACATAAAGAAATTTTTGCGTTGCAATACTTTTATACGAGGACGGTTCAATTACGTAAATAAGGAGACAAATGTACATTGATGTCCATAAAATGTATTGTCGGAATGGTGCAAACTTTTAACATAATAGTTGCCAACATTTTAGAAGTTCTTCCATTGTTCTATGATCATTATTAAGCAAATAGCAAGGAAATGTTTATTATGATGTCTTATCTAGTTTAACGTTTCAACTAGTTTTTTGGAGGAATATTGGCTTTTGAAAAACTGAACTTCTGAAACTGTTTGTACCTTTCATCTCCAATATGGAACATGAACTTGCAACATGGTTTACAAATACATTCGGAGAAAGTACCCCAAAATCAAAAGAGCGACACTTATTGTGTTATTCAGTTTTAATCAACGTGCCCTACCTTGAGACAGGTTTTGTTTTTAGATTGATACAAGGACAATTTTTAACTATCGAAAAAAAATATTTAAGATTTCATACTGGAATAAAGTGTTGCTGATTTACAGAAAAATACCGGTTTTTAATTGAGTATTGTTATAGGAACTTCCATTTACGGAAAACTTTATGTGGAAGGGCATAACGGCTGCATATGTTCCGTTGTTGGATTTCAGGCAAAGAGATTTAGAATGTGAATTATTGTTACAAGTTTCTCTTTCATCAAGTCTCTACTTCGTCCTTAGCCTCAGCGGTATTTCAGGAATGATCACTTTCTAAAAGTAGGGGTCCCATTTCTTAGGGGACCGTAGGTCTATTCACTAATTTGTTTCTAGTACTACTTTAGATCAAGATTTCCTTAGAAAATATTAGTTTTAATAGTATAGACTGCATACAAATAATTTGTTTTGTATGGTACACTGTTTTGGAAGTCAAAAATTCATTCATAGAACCTTTTTAAAATTCTGTCTTATTCTATAAATGATTCACACCAAATTTTTTACTAATATACTGGAATTAATATCATAACAATAAAATATTAAAATTAAATTATTAGAAGCTTTGCAAAGGACTATAAAATATTATAAATGAAATGATTTTAACTGACTACTTTGCATTGGAAAATAAATTAAGAACAAGAAAAAGTTCGGGTCAAGTGGAACTCGAACCCACATCCTCGGTCTATCCAGGACCGTGCTCTACCAACTGAGCTATTGAATCAGACAAATTTTTCTCATTCTTAATTTTACATAATAGTTACTCGTAAAATAGAAGAAATCAAACTGCACATACTAAATGACATCGAACTATTTACTTCCTAACAACATCGACTGTGAGTAATATTATTTTAACTTAAATTATTAGAAGCTGTGCAAAGGACTAAATATTATAAATGAAATGCTTTTAACTGACTAGCCTACTTTGCATTGGAAAAATAAATTAAGAACAAGAAAAAAAAATTCCAATGCAATGTAGTCAGTTAAAAACATTTCATTTATAATGTCCTTTGCAAAGCTTCTAATAATTTAATTTAAAATAAGATTTAAGATAGAGTTTCATTTTAAAAAATGTAATAGATTATTCTATTATCATCTACCAGTTTCTTCACTTTGAAAATTATTTTTTTGTAAACATTACCCAATATGATTCACTAAGACGCATTTGATTTACAGTGATCCTAATTCATGGAATATTATTCTAATGAGGGCATAAAAAGATAGAAAAATATTACACGAGAACTGTATTTTCTATTTATGCAAATAATGAATACTTCTTTCTTCACCATTACTTGCATTAACTCAATAAAGACGAAAATTATGGCTAAAAATTGTCTAAAAGTGCAAGTTGAAAAAATTAACAGGCCAGATACAATAAACATTTTAAAGTATTCCTAGCCTACAAAAATGTTAATTCATTAATTTCATAGAAACTAACAGAGAGACTAAAAGTCTTTTGCTCAATGATTTACGCTTTTAAAACTTATTAATGCCAAACAAGTGAAAATACAGATAATTACAGTTACCAACACTAGATATACATCTAAGAGAACTAATTTACAACTTGTTAATTTACCTTGATATCCTTTCTGTTGTGTATGTGGTAGCACCTGTGTATTGGCAATAAGTGAACCTAACAGTTTAGACACAGCACATCTTACATCATAGTTAGAACCTTCAAACGATCTGAAGCATAGGGAAGAAAGACTCTCTAATTCACTAGTGTACAGGAATGGAGCATATGGCAACATTTCCAAGAGGCACTGGAAAACAAAGAAATTATTGTTAATTGTGGCTTAAAAGTTTCCACACGTTGGATAAATAAATATTAACCACTCAATTTATTTTACACAAATATTTTTCTATTTATATAAGAACCGTTGCATAACTAACTTTCAAAGAGTTCTATGATGAACCAGTTGAGAATTTTTAGATGTCCTCCTCCACTTTTGATAACCTTATGGATTCCTTGTGAGCAATCCACACTCAAGTTATAGTTAAAAAGCTGTTTAGCTTTAAAAATTTCAATTCAATTTTTAGAAAATACTGGCAAATCTCAGTTCTTTTAAAATATAAATTATGTGAAAGGGTAACCACCCTTTGACCCACAAACATGCAATTACCTTCACCTGTGGAGAAAAGAACAATTAAATAGGGAATTGTCTTGACTACAGCTTCAACCTATATAATCTCATCAGAGAAAAATGTGTATTAGAGAAACAAGGAAATAAATTGACTTAACTGGCATAATTAATAGTATGGATATATCATATCAATACAGCGTTTGAATTTCGCTGTAGCCTGGTAGCCTCAGTCTACTAGATTTCGTTTTTGGCTACTGAAAACAAAGCTCTACTAGCCATCTTGGCTAGTGCATATTTGAATTTTTTTATGACCATCGGTGGTTGTGGTTGATGTAATGTTAAAAGGCATGTCATCACTGAGACATCAGCATTCCCGTGTTGTATGTAAAGTCGCGTCATCGCTACTAAACTAAATATTATTGGACTACATCAATGAAATATAAAATAGGTTCATTCAAATGATAAAAAAACATAAGTCAACTTTCAATTCTATGGGAAAATCAGCAATTCAGTTTAAAAGCATACTGAATGACAGAAAAATGTTATTTTAATTCAACAAAATTGTGTACTTGGCTAGTAAAATTATTTCTTGGCTAGTAACTTTCAGAACTTACTAGCCTTAGTGTCTAGTGATTGAAAAAAATGAAATTCTAACCCTGTATCAATATCATTTTATAAAATCATTTCATCTTATTATGCATTTTTTTTGTAATCTCAGGCAAACAACTTTCTGTAATCAACAACTGCAAAATCTATTATTCCTTTCATTGATCGAGAGAACCCATAGCACTTTCAATTTCAATGCCTGTCATTGTTGATTTTCTAACACATTATTATACTGCTATGAAAGAATAGGTGTATTTCAATCTTCTCTACATGACTATAGCAATAAATATTTACAAAGCAGGCACCCATACTTCTGTTGAATTATTCTCAGCATGTGATTTGACAGAATTAACATGACAAAAGGAAGACTCTCTAAACGTACTTTCAGATACGACAGTTATGTGAATTGCACACAATAGATTAAGAATGGGAAAAATGCAGAAAAAATCAATTCTCAGTTAACCTAAGGTTACATTTTATTTTGCTTCTCCAAAGTACACATCATTTTTATTCAAAATCATTATTAGACTACAATAGATACTAATATTTATAGGACCATTGCCATAATCTGATTATTATAATTTAATACCTAGTGACAAAGTAAGCATTTGGATAGTAGTTTTCTTAATACCAAAAATAGCATGTTACATAATAAAATATGGAGATGTACAATGCACTCTGCAATGTGTTTAAATTGCTAATTTGTGACAGTGCATTACAGGTATAAATATTTATTGTGAGTGGATAAAAACAAATAAGATATATATAAGTTGACAGGTTTACAAGTAACTTAGTAACTAGTGACATAATGATAAATACTTAGATACACATCATTAGTGTTACTATAAAGTAAAATTGCAGTTTCAATTAGACAGTCAGGCCATATATTTCTACCATTACTTTTATTATTATTACATTAGATAATGTTTTCTAATTATTTCAATCAGGAAACATGAAGTGCTAGCAAACAGTCCTACGACGAGATTACCAAAACAACTCATAAAATCTGTTAAACGATAAGCTTCAACTTCTGGGCAACTCTCGACTTCACCTTTCGAAATCTTTATTTTATATGATCTCTTTCTCAGAGCAGTATAGAACAATTCATTCCATTTATGCTGTAAACCACTAGATAATATAAAACCAGTGTACTTTGATATTGGATCACGAAATATTGATCCTCTGAAAAAAGCCTGTGAATAGTAGGAAGTAAACGAGGCATCGTCAGACCTAAATATCAGAGGTTTTCTGCATCTATCATACAAATACAGTAAATTCATGTGCAGTTTGATATCACCATTTGATATAATACAAGCAAAGCCTGGTTTTAGGGACCGCAGCAAACATTTAAGAACTCCTTCATTCCGATAAATCATACGGTTCAGAATATGTTTATAAATATCTTTTGCATCATTTGAGTTCTCAAACATTTCTATAGCTGCCGAACCGTTTTTGCCTGTGTCAATATCGTAATGTTTATTTTCAGCTAGTTGTTCAAATGTTTTTGGGAAGTCTGCCTCTCCAGGAAATGATAATATTGATACCCATCTACTCTTGTAAGCTGTTGAAATAACAAGTGAAAAGAATATCCAAAGAATTAATATGAAACGAATTAAAAAAGATTCCTTTAGGATCATGTTTGAATCCAAACTTTTTTCTAGAATAGGCTTCATTATATTTAGGAGAAGCTTAGTGTAACTCACATGGCACAATTTACTTTTTAGTAGAAGGAAAATTCTTATAGACATAACAGCTATAATTGTTATAAGAAATAAAGCTAACCATACTTTGAATTCCAGTGGTTTCTGGATGCTAAATAATGAATGCTTTAATTTCGGAACTGTAAGTGTGAAGGTAGTTCGATAAGTACTCATACTTTTTGAATAGTCCAAAACTGCAAATCGACCAGCAGTAAAACCGACACTTGAAACAACATCCAGTTTACGTTCTAATAAAAGTTTAAGCATTCCGGAAAACAAACCATTATAAGCACTTCCAGTTTCCGCCAAATATTTTATCCTATAACTGAATCCCATCTTAGAAGCAAAAGCATTCAGCCATATTTCTTGGATATGATTAACCACTAAATTTTGATGTCCAATGTTAACTGTAATTTTAGAATTTGTGTAAATACCACCAACTACAAGACTTTCATTTCTTGTGTCTTGAATAGACTGAAATCCATAGCTAACTGTATCACTATTAACATCTTCTACAACTTCTAAATATCTATTGCTTCTAAGAAATTGCACTTCCAAATTATTCCGGATGGGTTTGTTGATCACAATTTTCCGAGTTATAAATCTTAAGTGATGAGAAAATAGAATCTGTGTATCACCATTCTTGTAGCTGACTGGCACGAAGAAAAAGAAACTATTACGTCTCCTAAATACAGAACCAAACTTATTGTTGTATTCTGAAATTTCCCTGATAAAGTCATCATTATCATCAACATATCTAACAATGACACATACACAATGCCTACCAGTACTTCTTTGTTCGACTCTTTCAATAACTAAATTATTTTGTCCTTTTGATGTCCTGCTTGAATCAAACATCATCAATGGTTTGTTGACAAACACATCTTTTGAATAAACTGTGGTAGAATCCAAATTCTGTATAAACACATTTGTGCAATTCATACAAAATATTCTAGTTAATGCATATTCTTTTTCCATGGAAATATATTTGTGTAATTTAATATTGAATTTTGGATAGTAGAAATTACTGGAGATAATTTCTACACAGCAAAGAAAAATAATAAATTTCATAGTTGCAATATTCAAAACAATGATAGAACTGGAAGTCTTTCACATTAAATGTTTTAATAATATAAAAAGAAATGTCATGTAAAAAATAGGTGTAGCAATGAAATGTCAAGATGTAAAATATGTAATTAGATAAATGGCAGTACTTCATTATTTGAATCGCCCTCTATTACTTGATTAAAATAACGTAATGAATAAATATTTCATTATTAGTGCAGCCTAACAATTTAAATTGATTGCTTTTATAAGAAGAGGTGTGTTAGGTAAGAAGAGCAAACAGTAAGAAACAGCATTGGTATTTTATAATTATATTTCAAAACCAGATAGAGATAGGCCTATCATGTAACCTGAAATTTCAACCATATTTTTCAAGATAAACTTCAGGAACAAACTTGAAATAAAAACATTACAAAATTTAATATTTTATTCAAAGGAGATTTTGGCAAATCTTGAAATATTAATTTTATTTTTTTACCAAAATTGCCTTTGAATTAAATAGTAATTTACCCGCAATAATCTATTAATAATATTTATTTAATTTCCCATCAATTAGTATTTAATAATTTTATTACGGCAAAAAAATCATATAAAGTTGTCGTACTTCTGTACAATTTTTTAAATAAGTATTCAAGCAAAAAAGTTGTATTAAGCTCCCATTATTTTTTAAGTTGTTTTATTATATCCTTTAGATATAAGCTTAAGGAAGCATAAATAATACAAGAGGTAATGATGAGAAGAAATTAAGATAAAAAATATTGCATCCCTCCGTCACTCTTGCAGTGAAGTGAGCTATTGCATTACTGATAAATCACTCATTTTCTTTATCAATCAAGTACTGAAAGTGTTTACAACATTAATTTTATTATACAGCTGATATTAGTTTTTCATTTTCTCATTATCTCTATCAAAAAAATCATGGCACTTACAACAACTCCCATGAAAAGATTACTGAAACAACTTGTCAAATCTACTAAGTGATAAGATTCAACTTCTGGGCAACTCTCAACTTGGCCTTTAACTGCCTTTATTTTATATGATCTCTTTCTCAGAGCAACATGAAACAATTTGTTCCATTTTTGCTGCAAACCAGCTGATAATATCAAACTAGTGTACTTTGATATTGGATCACGAAATATTGATCCTCTGTAAAAAGCATATGAAAAGTAGAAGATAAACGAGGCACCATTGGAAATAAATAACAGAGGTTTCCCACATCTGTCATACAGATACAATAAATCCATGAACAGTCTCATGTCACCATTGGATAGAATACATGCAAAACCTGGTTTCAGTGATCGTAATAAACATTTACGCACTCCTTCATTCCGATAACTCATACGATTCAGAATTTTTTTATAAACATCTTTTGCTTTAGTACAAGTCTCAAATATTTCAATAGTTGCCGAACCGTTTTTGTTTACGTCAATATCGTAATAACTATTTTCAGCTAGCTGTTCAAATGTTTTTGGATAGTCTGCCTCTTCGGGAAATGCCAATATTGATACCCATCTACTCTTGTAAGCTGTTGAAATGACAAGTGAAAAGAATAGCCAAAGAACGAATATGAATCGAATTAAAGATTCCTTCATAACCAAGTTTGAATCCACGTTTTTCTCTAGCATAGGTTTCAATACATTTAAGAGAAGCTTAGTGTATGTCACGCAGCACAATTTACCTTTCAGTAGAACAAAAAATCTCACCGACATAATTGTTATAATTGATATAAGAAGTAATGCTAACCATACTTTGTATTCCAGTGGTTTCTGTATGTTAAATAACGAATGCTTTAATTTCGGAACTGTAAGTGTGAAGGTAGTCCGGTAAGTACTCATACTGTTGGAATAATCCAAAACAGCAAATCGACCAGCAGTTAAACCAATATCCAAAATAAAATCCAGTTTTTCTTCAAGCAAAAGTTTAATCATTCCAGAAAACAAACCATTATAAGCACTTCCAGTTTCAGATAAATATTTCATTCTATAACTGAACCCCATCTTGGATGCTAGGACATACAACCATATTTCTTGACTATGATCAACCACTAAATTTTGATGTCCAATGTCAACTGTAATTTTAGAATTTGTGTAAATACCACCAACAATAAGACTTTCATTTCTTGTGTCTTGAATAGACAAAAATCCATAGCTAACTGTATCACTATTAACATCTTCTACAACTTCTAAATATCTATTGCTTCGAAGAAATTGCACTTCCAAATTATTTCTAAGAAATTTCTTGATCACAATTTTCCGAGATATAAATCGCAGGTGATCAGAAAATAGAATCTGTGTAACATCAGTTTTGTTTTCAAGTGGCATGAAGAAAAAGAAAGTATTGCGTCTCCTAAATACAGAACCAAACTTATTGTCGTATTCTAAAATTCTACTGACAATTTCATCATTATTATCTTTGTCGTATATAACAATGACACACACACAATGCCTACCAGTACTTCTTTGTTCGGCACTTTCAACATTTAAATTATTCTGTCCTTTTAACATCTTGCTTGAATCAAACATTATCAATGGTTCGTTGACAAACACATCTTTTGAATAAACTGTGACAGAATGTGTATTCTGTATAAACACATTTGTGCAATTCATACAAAATATTCTAGTTAATGCATATTCTTCCTCCATGGAAATATATTTATCCAATTTAATATTGAATTTTGGATAGTAGAAATTACTGGAGATAATTTCTACACAGCAAAGTAAAATAAAAAATTTCATACTTGCAATATGCAAAATAACTGTCGTTACAAAAGTCATTTAAAGTAGAGACAACCAAAAGAAAAAAAAGTAATTTAATACTGCAAAAAGCAAACATAGGCATGACAATGGAATGTCAAGATATAAAATATACAATGAAAATTTCAGTGTTTTGCTTGGTGAATAATAAAGTTCAATCATTCATTTAATGAATGACAGAACTTCATTATTTAAATTGCACGCTATTATGTGATTAATATATTGTACAGAGTATGAAAATTTCATTCTTACTGACGTGTTACAACCTAAATTGATTGAAATTTTAAGTTAGAATGTTATGTAAAAACATATCTAGTAAGAAATGAGACTGTTATCTAATTTAAAAAAAAAATATTTATAGCCTTCAGAGGAGTTGATGAGAGAACAAAGATTTAGAATACAAAAATGAAGCTAAAATAATGAAATCTAAAGCCATTATTATTAAACAATAATATATAACCAAGATTTTCTACAATATCAGCAAAGAGGCTTAAAATACTGAGGGAGTTTACATTAATAGTTCAAAATACTGAACATTTGAGGTTTTGAGCTCTTGTGTCATCTTTAATTAATGTTTCATTTGTAAAAAAAATTCAATTTCTGTGTTCATGATGAAGGATTGATTATAAATGAAATATTATTATTAAAGGCAAAACGTTTAGATCTTTAGCTAAGCTGTTAAACTGTTTTCTAGAGTGGTAGATTCCAAGTTTAGAAGAAAGTACAAAAGTGAATTAAATTAGCATATGGTCACTATTACATATCATAAGATAATTTACATGTTATCAACATATTTATTCAGACCATTTCCATTAAAATAAAGATGAGAGATATATATTTTAAATTGACAGTGGAAATAAACATTTTACAATGGATTTTTTGTTGTTTGATACTGGTACTTTCAAATAAAAACAATGAAATAAGAATAGAGCTCGCCCACAGAGCTAAAGCTCTGCTCAATTGAACTGTTAGCTTGAACAATATTATTAAAACGTGAAATGATTCGTGAATTGCATAAAACCTTTAGAAATTA
>JAQIWE010004792.1:0-10459 GCA_034698565.1 Campodea plusiochaeta
CATTTTTTAATATATATCCGTTAATTACTGTTTTACGGTTATTGATAAAACGAGTCAGTGAGTTTAGAAGTCCCCCCCTGCTTTCACCCCGGGTGAATGCTTTCCAACTTGTTTTTACCTCTGAACAGCTATTTTCTTGTACACTAATTTCTTCCTTTTATTTTTAGAACCTTTTCTCTCTTGGTTCGGAGCCCCATATATTAATATTTCCTGATAAAAGGAACGTGTGAGCATGAGCAATCTTCAACTATCTGAAAATTATATAGCGAGATATATATAGGTTTATATACTCTGTTTATATAATATATATAGTAAATTGACAGATGCCACAGAATAGCAATATCAAATTAAGCCTAATTACAACAAAATATTTTTAGATTAATTTTTATTTTGGAATAGTTATGATTGTGCAGATTAATTACCTGATTTTATTAATTTTTGTTACCCATAATTGTATTGGAATTATGACTGTTGACGACCTGACATGTAAATCATCGCTGTGCCATTTCCTTTTCAATTATTTGGAAATTCAAGTCTTTTAATTTATTATTCTCTTGAGAAACTGTTGTATTCTTTTACGAGGTCAGGTAGAAAAGTAATGCGCCTGACCCTATGAAATTCTTCATAATCAATTTTAATGAAAATGAATCTAACCACCTTTGAGGCTAATCCTTTGGGAAGGTATACACCAAATTTGGTCTAGCTACCAATAGTGGAAATGATGCTACAGCTCTATAACTGGCACTATCTTCTGTACCTACGTCACAGAATTTGTTGTTCTGTCAACAGTTTCAGTTAGAAGAAAGCTTAGTTTTTATTTTATTTTTGGAAATAAAAAATAAATTCACATTGATTCTGTTCGGGAATATGGATGGCTGGATGTCCTCTTTCTATAATAATAAAAAAATATTTTGGTGCTACAACTCAAAATGGGGACCATGAAACACACAAAAATCAATGATCAATGAAAAGTAGAAATGGCAAATTCTAAAAGGAACTGATATTCATGCTTTTATTCAATAACCAGCATATTCATTTGTTGTCACTAAGGAATTTATGTTTAAAGGACAATCCATCATCAATCATATTTACTGCCATGAGCTTCATGAGTGAAAAGGATAATTATTCTCATTCTGAAATCGTGATTACTACAGAACGAGCCACGACAGCAATGAATCTTGTAACACAATGATCTCGATAATGTTAAATTTTAGGTTTAAAAAGGCAACTCACGAGTCAGTGGTACCAGGACGTTCTTAATGCGTAATATAATTTCAAATGATAATTTTTCTGTTCCCAAAATGTCTCGAATTAAGACTACCGGTTGAAAAACAAATTCTGCATGGCATTGCTTCGGAAGGTAGTGATACCGATATCGTAATCAGTATCAGTATCAGTAATTCAGTATGTAAAATAATGACACTCTGCATTAAGCATGAATGTTAATATTATAATCTTACAATAAAAATCTGATTCTGATATTCTGAATCACTCCAGAGAAACAAATATTCATGTGCAAAATATGTAAATATCAGTTCATTTTTAAAAAGTACTAAAATGTAAAATACAGTAGGTAACAATATACAACTGTGCGCTGGTTGGTTATTTCGTGCTCTTTCTGACTGACTATTATTTTGTGCGCGTCTTAGTTCTTTACCTGTGCGCTTTTCGGTGGTGTCTGTGCGCTTTTCGGTTATACGCCAGAGGTGCGAGGTCACTACCGTACTTCATAATGATTTCTCATTTGGCAAATTTCACAATAATATGTTGCAAATTACAAGTTTATTATTAGAAAAAATGTAACATGAGGTGGATAGTCCTTCCAAAATCTTACGAACTCAAACTGGTTATGTCTTCAAACTGTCTTGACGGGTAAACTCATTGTTGACCACTTGGTTGGGTGGCTCAAATTGTGTATTTTCTATACAATTCGCAGGCTGGTCAAAGAAAACAAATAAGTCAACAAAGGCTTATCAATTGTTGAAATGTCAGAAACAGCCTTGATGGGTTAATCGATTTGTGCCCGTAAGATTTTGGAAACACTATACCAAATTACCAATAGCACGAGTTATAAAATTGCTTATAATTCTGCAAACTTGCTATTGTTCACATAATATTACTGACTGGCATAGTGACTAATGAATTTCGCTAAGACAAAATGAAATAATTCACAATCACCCTGTATGACTTTGTGATAGTTCTGAAGGTGTACAAGTATATATGAGTTTCGTTACCATTGCGTTTCAATTAAAAATTCCTTCGGTACCATAATTTTGCAAATTAGCATTAAAAACTTCACACATATATCATCCACATAAATAAATTCAATAAAAGTAAACTTTATGATGTACTGAAAAATAATACTAAAGGCTAAATTTGAAATATTTATTTTCGATAATATGTTTATTACTATAAAAACACTTTAATTGTATAATTTACTACTTACGCCTTCTCGCGATTGAATTTAAAACTACTTGTACTCTTAAAATGATCAATACTATATTACATAAAAAAATAGTTTAAAATTCAATCGCAAGATGGTGTAAGTAGTAAGTTATACAAGTGTATTTATAATAAGAAACTTATTACCAAAAATAAACATTTCAAACTTAGACTTTAGTATTATTTGAGTAAATAATAAAGTTATATTTTTACTGACTTTATTTTCTTTTTATACAGATCCCTCCACCATATGTCACTAGCAACCCTGAAATAGGGGGGAAGGGGTAAATTTAATGAAAAGAGGAAGTTTTCTCTTTTCCATTCTCCCAGCTTTTTGACTACAAGTTAGGCGATAATGACAAGCCAATTTACAGCCCTGCCGACGGTTTCCGTAAACTCATCTTGATTTAGTATTCCCTGATAGCTTTGGGAGGAAGGAACACAAAAAACGAATTGTTACCCTGAGGCCAAAATAGAAGAGAATTCACTCCCCCCCTCTCCTCCTGACAAACAGGAAAGTTTCCATTCGACCTGGTCTTAAGTAGGATATTTTTCCATTAGACTCGAGCTTTAAATCTGCATGGGCGTCCAACGGTAGTTAAGATTGAAATTCATGATTGTCATCGTATCAACAAATTCTACTTAAACTTCGTGTTGAAAGTGCTTGCTGGTCCCTGAGGAGAAGTTTGGCTTCTTTGCTCAGATGTTTTGACAGTTTACATGCCATTTTATGAAGGGAAGAAGACAAAGAATTTGGAATTGTTTCAGAAGTTGGATTCAGGATCAAATTAGGTATGGAAAGTGTTTTTAGTATATGAATTACGTTCTATTCGTTATTTTATTATTTCTTGCTTCTACTGATTATAATGTGAATTTGCTTTAAAGGGATTATAATGTAGTAAAAATAAATGGAATTACAGTAATTCATTTGTATTTAAGATGTTAGCAAATTTTTAAGTTTCAAGGAAGAACTTGCAGTGTGTTATGCAGGAATAATATTACACTGTCAAATATGGGATGGAATCTGTACCACGTATTTATATACCTGAAAAAAAAAATATATTATGTCAGGTGAAGTCAGGTTTTTGAATAGAAAGAGTTGTAAATTTTGATATGCTTTTATTTCTGACTACAGGAATTAAGATTTGCGGGCATTATGTGTATAGATATCACATTTACACTATTAAATAGTATTCAATCCCCACACAGTCAACTGAATAAAATTATTCTTCACACAAAATAAACGAACCCAGTAACCCACATTCCATACATCAAATTTCGTCAAATAAAACATAAACCTCCTTTCATTTTATTGAAATAATTTGTATACATTTCCACAGAAAAGAAAACTCCGAGTATGAATGTCATATACTGTACTTGTTCCCATACCTATTCTTACCTTGTTTTCTAGTACATTCTACATTTAGAATGCAGTGTGTTGTTCTAAGTTACACAAGTTTTGTACGAGTAGTTTAAGACTTTTCTTTTGTGTACTGCCAACACAAAATATATATTCTTTCATAAAGTTTGAGCATTAACTTTTCTCTCAGAAAATAGAACCTTCCCTTTAGAGATCGAACTTTGTACTCTTTTACTTCCCGTTCTTTCATTGTCTTCGTAGAGTACAATGGCAAAATTATTACACCAAAAGTTGCTTAGAACTTCACAAAAATTTCGGTGGTTTTAGAAATTAGAAACATCTACTGACAAGTTAGAAGTTTTGTACCGATTATAATTAAAAATCCATTTGTCGAAATTTCAGTTCTGTTGCTTTGCTGTATTATACGACGAGAGAGTTTCTGTCGTTTGTTAATCTGATTAGTAGTTACATGTTCTGTATCATATTCGTTTTTAAATGGATGAATAATTAACTAATAGCTTTGAAACATAATCTGTCAGGTTTGTGTTTCATTGGTTTAATGATTTCAATAAAGAGAAATGCTATTAGAGAATCAAATATCACAGGAAGCGGAAAATGGATGGAGACTTTTACTCGCGTGTTTAGAATTCCGTTAACATGTTGAAAATTGAAACTATGAATAATAATAATAAAGAGCTCTTTTGTAAAATGAATTACAATATTGGTCAGTTATTTTCCATTCTGTTCATTGGAAGACTGCTGTCTAATAAGGTAGATATTTTTAATTTTATGAAACGAATGAAATAAATGATATTCTTTTTAAAAATAGTGCAGAAGATCCAATGTTTTTAGAGAAGAGTTCCTTTATTATTGCAGTTTAAAAACAGTTTCTGCTTTAATCATTTTTATATAAATATATTTTTCATATTAAAAAAAAATTATAATTTTGAGTGATATTTTCGTGGAATTAAAATACGCTAACACTGTATAAGTGAAAAGTAATTATTTTCTGCTATTGGTACGTAATCCAAAGACTTTATAATACTGATATGAATATTACTCTATAATGTTCAATAAAGAGATTAACACAACCATCAAATAAACGGAAGATCTCATGTGATGTATAGAAAAATCAGAGATACACTGATGTGACAAAATTCATTTTCGAAAGCAATTTGAACGCATCATCAACAATCAACATATATGACCCAAAACGATTCTTAACAAATTTAAAATATTATTATTGAAGATTAATACATACTACAAATTTTAATAAAGATAAAAACTTCCAATAAAATTTAATTAAATTCTTCCTTTTTCATAATTTTATTTATAATAATATGTCAAAATTTAACGAAAACAACGAATTTATTCGAAAACTATTTTTGAAAAACACAAAGATGAACTCCGCACATAATTTTATTGTTACTTCTTATTTGACGATATAATTATATTGTACGCCTTTGATTAATGTATTCTCTTTACTATGTTATCTAATATCACATTTAATTTCAAATACTCAATCACGATATTAAATAAATATTATAAACCAAGCAACATCAAGTCACAGCTTCATTATCAAATGTGCCAATAGATGGCGAAGCTATAGATGCGCTAATAACACTGTACAGAAATTAATAAAAGCTATGTTTTATTGCGGATATCATTTCATTTTTATATTAGTATGTGTACCAACGTAAATAATCTGCTGCTATTATTTTCAGAAAGTAGCACCTTAAGAACTGTGTTATCGATGCAATAAACTAAATAATAAAAACCATCATTACTAAAAACATTATTAATTATTCACACTGATAGTTTAACTAACAAGTTCAGGAAATGCATTCGTGAATTCTCAAATATTTGCGGCTGCTATAGTCCCGTTGGATAAAAAGCGGCTTCCTAAAAACTGTAATAAAGTATATAACGCATTCTTTAAGAAGTAGTTTTTTTTATTTCCGATGCTTTAGAGCAATAGCATTCTACCAACTTGTTCAACATCAAATTGCAATAAGAATATTACCAAACCACTATAGTAATGATAGCATGACATTTAGATTTTAGCTCACTACAGCTGAAATATTGTCTTTGATTGTAAAACTTGTAAGACAGGCCATAGGTTTTGCAGTTTATTTGTTACAGTAATAAGGTAAAATCATGAATTTTCAGTTATAAATTTAAATGATATATTGGTAAGCAAATTGGTAATTTTCTTTTAGTGAGCTAAGCAAAAACTAGATCTTACATTTAGGAGATTTTACGTGAAAGTACAGAAAAATCTGGTTAAAGTTAAGGCAAAATTGACCAAACTAAAATTCTTCTAATGCCTCTATCGTGGTCTAAATTTACTATCAGAGCAGATATTCTTAAGTATCAAATTCTACATCATTCTTATAGGTGCATGTAATATACTTAATAATAATAATAAAAATAACGTGTTAAAATTTGTACTATGATATTGAAATTCTGGTATTTTTAAAGAAAAGGGTCGTTTTATCTAACGGAAAACTGGAATATGAATCGCAATGTTTCTGACCTGTTTAAGATTTTTTTTTTCACACGTATTACTCACTTCTAGTAGTAATAAAACTATAAAAGCTACTCACAAAAGTGCACATCACGTTTGCTTTTATACTAGTCCACAGCACACAGTGATCTATTATTGTAATTATTTATGATAACAGGTTACAATTATTAAATCATAAAGTTACATTTTACAATGTACTACAAAGCTATTATGAGTTATCATATGCCTTAGATAAACATACGAAACAACAACTGACATCCCACTTTATACCGAAACTTTAATGATTACAGCAGTTCTTCTTTATTTATTTTTTTTTATTCAAAACTGAAAATCTGGCAGCATATTCCTTTCAATCTGGACTGAAAAATTTCCCACCAATTAAAAAAAACTGTAAAAATCAATTCTACCACTTTTACTCATTTCACTTTCACAGTTTCGAACCAACCTATATACTGAAATAAATCGAATATTTTTGAAGTGACCATCAGTATAACACCATTGTCTTTCTCCCTTCAACCCAACACACAATACACTGAAGCAACAAAATACAAAGACAACCCACACAAAAGGACCAAAGTCCACCATTGAAGTATTTAATCCAAATGACTGGTTAGAATCCCTTCATTCCCCTGTATACTATGTTACCCTCCTGCCTGCCTGCCTGACAATTGGCTTATCTGAAGCGTAAAACACTCTAGGAGTCACACAACACTTAATCGACTAACTAATGAAGATACGAGAAATACGAGAATCGTTAACAGCTCGCTCTACTCTCCTCTTAATGATAGAGTTTACACGTCCACTACGTTAATTAGTTCTTCATGTGCTGTTGGACATATCAGAGTGTATTAATCAGTTGCAAAATTACATTCCAATTCTCAGCATTCTACACTTTATATGTGTTATTTTCGAGAGAGTTGTTTTCATTTGATCAGATTTTATGGAGATTGTATTAGTATACAATCTGGAGCTTGGAATCTGAATATTTATAGTTTTGAGGAGTAAATTGAAATATCAATATATTTCGAAGGTCTTAGCGATTTGTGATAAAGAAAAATATTTCATTTTTTACACAAAACTTTAGGTAAAGAAGTGTACGAGCTCTGTCAATGGTGTATTCCCCAATATTGAGGCTTTCTTCAATTTTTGTTTGTATAAGGACTTACATTTTTTGTGAGAATTATGAAAACCTGAAGTATTATATTAACTTAATATGGGAATACAAGCACTTAATTCTAATGAAAGGTATTTTCACGGGTTATGAAAACCAATATTTTCACCAACTCTCACACTCATTATGTCACCTAAATCAAGATATTAATATCGAAAATATTGGAAACTCACAAATTATTTTTATATCTTTGAAAATATATTTTAATCTTGCAACCTATAATGCAAAATCCATAGTAACTACATCAATCTAAAGACGTAAAAAAGCTCCTACGCTTAAAATGAGTGAGTTCATCGAGTCAAATATGATTTTATGTTCAACAGTGCTTGGAAATCTATTAAACAAATTTATTTTCAAGGTTTTGCTGAGTATCCTAATAATTGAGGAGTTACATATTTTGATCTTTGCAAAGATATCAACGTTCAAATGTTTAATTGAATATCATTTTTAAAATCAATAAAAGTGTATACAAATAATTTTAAACGTTTCCACTAATTTATTAGGCAATAACATTATAATTCCAACTTACGCTGTGAAATTTCCTAATCGTTATATTATCTGTAGAAAATTATACTAGAAGTGCGGATTAATGATGTATTACAGCTCTCTTTGTTGATAATAATAGAACTCAATATGTTCCTTATAAACTCTTCTTGATCAAACATTCTATAACAATAAAAATTTCTAAAGCATTTTAAATAAACAGTTACTCTTTACAAACAATTTGCCTCTTAACTACTTCGAACCTGCTGAGAAAACAAACAATTATATCGTTATTGCCCCTATTTGCAAAGCAGAATTGTGTGAAAGAATAGACAAAGCATGAAAGTAGTGGATTTTCCACTAAATTAACTAATCGTTTCCTTTTGTTGTCCATGTGACCTACCGGAAGAGAGTATTGGGATCATGTGACAAACACAGAGTACTCTTGGAAGCATCCTTTAAACCTTTACTTCCTATTTGCCAATTGGGAATCCTGCCAACTTGCACTTGTATGTTTAGGATCTGCTAATAAAAGCATTTCAAACACCAGAAAATAGCCACAAAAATATTGAAAATAATGAAAATTCACTACTTTTTCTTCTCTTCTTGGCTCCAAAGGAAGAACTCTTTGCGGATGAAATGCCCTCGTAAAAAGAAACATTAAAGTGTCACTGTTTTTCTTACTCATTCGCTTTTACATTTCCTGAATGCATCTTCTTAGGATAAGAATACTCAATGAAGAGAATTTAAGATGTGGTTATATTGTTATTGTATCCTCAATATATCACTTGCTTCACAGGGATGTCCAAATCAACGTTTTTTTAGTTGTCTTGTTTCCTGCTATTACCTTTTTATTGTGTAGCTTTATTATCTACATTAAGGAAACACAAAAATATTTGCTGCGTTTTTGTAGTGTGTACGAAGACTGTCGAAATTCTGTGGTAATGCTGTACTATCATTGTGGTAAGCAAAATCATTAATTATCTTTCGTTTATTACTAATTTTTTCTCTTTATCTGAGGAATCTGAGGACGATGATGTAATCTAATGAAGTTACTTGAACTTATGTTGAATGTTTTGAGTTTTATGTATTTTTTATGTTTACAACTTTATATTTTATCAAATTATGCCTACTGATATAGATGCTTTTTATTATTATTATATATTTGTCATTACTTAAAGATATGTTTACCATTTCTATTATATTATTGAATCCATTGTGTATTTTCTGTAACAGGGTTTATCCCGTTGGAAATAAAGAATAATTTTCACGAAAATATGTTTACATTAAATCATTTTCTGTAGCAATAAACACTCCATATTTACTTAATGGAACAACTCAATTTCTCTTCGCCCCTGTAGACAAGAGAGAAGCACATACATAAACAAAGTCCTACTAAATCGATGAAATATAAGGCTTGGTCTTCTATTATTAATAAATATCTTCTCAGAGCTTATATATACAAACATGTGGAAAGGTACAAACATACAGAGAGACATACGAATTGCTGTGGAGATCATTCCACTGAACAAAGTGTCATGAGATACAATGTGAGAATATACGTATAGTATTATATGTTCTACAGTCACACTGAGGTTGTCATACTTCGAAATATCAAATGGACTTCTAATATGTTCGCTTTGTTTTGTCAAAATCAAGAACAGATAACTGCATCAATATGAAAGTATTTTATAAATAAAATGAATATAGTTTTACAATAACATTACTTCATTTTTTCAATAGCATATACATTTTATATTAGACTAATCACTTACATTTTTGGTTGGCAAAATCGCTCCAGCACAACTAAAACTTAATGATTGATTTGTGTACTTATATTTATATAAGTTAGGGCTGTATACGCTTTTCCTTTTCTCTTTTCATAATTTCCGATTCAAATAGGTATCGTGAAGGTATTTTAAAGTTCCTTTTACATAAAATTGGTTAACCTGGGCATATTGGGAAAGTAATAATAGGATTTTGATTTAATTCTTCTTGGTTAGTCGACAAAAAAGTAATGCTAACCACATTACCTTCTAATAAATGTCTGTTACTAAAATACATTGAGATGTAAGTATAACAATAATGTATTCTGATATCGAAATTGATTTTCTGTCTTATATACAATATGTGAAGGGGAATTTTCAATAAAGGTAAAACCGAGAAATGACTATTTTGAGCTATGACAAGTTGAACTGTTGGACAGTGCTGTGAGAAACTGATTAAAATAAAACTTGTGAACTACCTTTATAGTCCTCCCAAAATCTTACGGACTCAAACTGGTTATGTCTTCAAATTATTTTGACGGGTAAACCCATTGTTGGCCACTTGTTTGGGTGGTTCAAATTGTGTATTTTCTATACAATTCGCTGGCTGGTCAAAGAAAATAAATAAGTCAGCAAAGGATTATCAATTGTTGGAATGTCAGAAACACCCTTGATAGGTTAATCGATTTGGGTCCGTAAGATTTTGGAAA
>JAQIWE010004793.1:0-10458 GCA_034698565.1 Campodea plusiochaeta
TTGTGCATCAACCTTAAAACAGCTCTCCTGAAAAATCACGTTTTTACACTTACGATAGTTCGTCAGCTGAGCGACGAATTTCAATATGAAGTTTTATTATTGTTATTGATACGAGTTAAACGAGAAAGGCGTTGTTGCAAACGTGATTATTTGCTTTTTTTTCCATTCGTTATTTATTATATGTCACAAAGTATTTCATTATGTTGTATACGCGTATAATAATCTATCCTGTGACAGGTTATATTCTAATTAAATTGTTTGAATATACATAATAGTCATGTCAAGTATAGGTTACTTGCGTGTTTTCTACTTGCAGGTGGGGAGATAACTGAAAAACTGCATGCAATGTGTCTGTAATGATATAATATAACGTATTAATAATAACTTTATCAATATACAGATCAGCAGTGAACATGGTTTAGAAATTACGGTATACAAGGTGGTACAAGAAAAAAGAAATTGAACTATGGACAAGTATACAAAAATTTAAGGAATCTATTTATATAACTGCAGAAAATGTAAATGCAATGTAGAATTAAATTTAAATAATAATAATCCTTTTCATTATCGTACATGCGTTGTTCAAGTATAAATTGTATAAAGTTTATATGACAATTAGTGACAAAGTTAGGATACTACTGAAGTGACAGTTCGTCTTTTTCACTACTATACATAATCCAAATTGAATGTATTTAAGAGACAAATTATTTTTAGCTTAGAATACAAGAAATCATAATTATGAAAAATAAAAATTCCCTGTTCATTTCTGTTTGCAATTTGACTCCAGTTTCCAAGGATTTTTTTTTCCATCAAGTGAGGAAATCTTGTTATATTTTTTATTGATTAAATACAATCATTTATTAAAACTGGTACTAAAATAACCTTATTTTAGATTTGAATGTCTCTATTTGGGATGAGAGAAATAATGACGTGCAGAGCGAAAACAGTGTTGTCACACCAGGCAAGTTATCCAGTCTAAATTACACTGTTTCGCTGCACTCTCTCTCATTTTTTTCCAGTGAACTTTACCGAAAATTTCACCGTATATTTCAGTACATTTCTTTCAGTGAAAATCTTACCGTAAGTTAAGTACTGTTAACTGTAATTTTTCGGTAAAACTTTCACCGAATTAAAAGAGATTTTTCGTAACCGAAATTCGATTGACTTTTTCAAGTTTTTTCAAGGGCTTCAATTTCCGTTATTTCCGAAGTTAATTAACTAGTCAAGCATCAAATCTTGCTCAAAAAGGTTAATAATTAAACCTGTATTTTTTCCCCAGCGTGGAGCTTCATTTTCTAACACATATTTCCAGTTTCACTTTCTTTGTTCTCCATTGTACTCGCTTTCCCCAGAGACCGATAAGTTGTGCTGGAAAAGATGGCTTCCCGCTGGAAAAAATAAAGGTTTAAGTGATTTGTGCTTACGACTTTGAAATTTCAGCCTACGTCCTCTCAAAAGTTTTTTTTATTTACCGCAGATATTTTCGTTCACTGTTTCTCCGGTGAACGTGAAAGTACTGTATTTTTTCAGTGAAGTTGACCGGAATTTCGGGACTGCAAAACGCACTGGAGGAAGCAGTGCATTTTCAGTGAAAATTCACTGGAATAAAATGAGACCAGACAGCTCAAGTAAAATACATAAAATCTGGGTTTCTACAACGTAAAAAATACGTATAATTAAAATAAAATAACATTTTTTTTCCTCCACCTTGTACTTTATTGAGTTCTCAGAAAGAAGGTTATGGTAGAATAAACGTGAACCTCAGTAATTGACGAATAACTTGTTCCATACAATTGATTATAGGATCAAAAAGAGGCCCCTATAATACCACCGAACAAAAACATACTTTGCGTTTCAAAATTACAGTAGTTTAGCTGCACAAAACTGACATATCGTATTATAATAACAATAACAACAATAAAACTATTATTACTAAAACGGTCGATATTAGTGTAACGCCGGATTGTACAATAAAAGGTCAGCTATTTACAGAGACTGCAGTATTGATCCTTTAAAACTCGACCATTTCAAAACTTTATTCAATGGTTTTTTCCAGATATCATACGTTAGGGATTCTTGTTTATCCACCATACTTAAAATTTTATTACTTCTTCAATTATACACAAAAGAAAAAGAGGATACTTACTCGTAATATCTTTTTGTGGTAGTCTAGTATCTCAATTTCTACAATCCCTTTTTCCCTGAGTGTACGGTCAGCATTAGTGTCAAAAAGTTGAGTTTTTTTGTTCAAGAAGGATGATCCTCATACGTACATGGCGTAAGAAAAAAAGTGGAAATTTAAAGAAAAGAATTGCTACCATTTTTGGAAATAAAAAAGACTGCATCTAATCCTACGATTTATTAGATAATTTTGTGAAAAGAAAACTGAAAGCCTCACATGAGAACACATGAAGTTATTCCCCTTAACTCAAGCTGCTCGTATTTCTTTCTTTTTTAGAGATTCTTTTTTTAAACAATTCTCCCCGTTAAACGTGTCCAGGAAGAGGCAGAAATTGCCTGGATTTTTTTCTTTGTTGAGAATGGAAGAAGAATACTTATTTGTTTTAATGCATAATGGAGGCAGAGGGAAAAAAGAGAGAACGTTGCAAATGGTAGTCGAGTAAAGATGATTGGAACCGTAAATCTCACACACTTCGTTTAAAGGGAATGGCTCTAGTAGAATTCATTTATTTTATTTCACAAATTGTTTTATGCTTCCAAATGAGATTCTGCTGTTGCATATTATTTGGTAATTGTGCTGCAAAGGATATAGGATGTAGGTAGATAACTATAATTTAATTAGATTGTTTTTGCAATATTCTAGAGAAGGATTAAGTTAATATTTTTAATAATGTTATGCGACGTATTTTGTTAACCAGTTCTGAAACACTATACGCCGTCTTACCAATAAAGGCTTACAGGGTACATCATTTGATCTTTTAGCGGTTGAAATCTAACTAACCATCTTTTCATGGATAGGTAAAGGGAATCCCCATTTGTACGCATCAGTCATACTAAACCACCCAACTTTTGAAGTTGTAGGACTGTTTGATATTCTTGCCAGTTAAATAGAAATGTTTTTTACTCTGCAGTTTTGCAATGTAAATATGAAAAGATATCATATAATAACGCAATGTAATTGTTATTTATTCTCCTTTGCGTAATTCATCTCAGTAGACTTGTTTAGAATTTTTTTTTGTCTTTTCTCTTAAATGAAGTGAATATATAATTCATCTCTATTTCTGCAAGATTTTCATATGAATATTACATAAGACGCTTCTCCTGTTCTACGTCTTCAAACGTCTTTTCTTCACTCTCTTTCACCCCTTCTCTCTCTCCTTGTTTTCGCTTTTACTGATAAACTAAATTTTCTTCTTCCTTTAACTCAAAAATCGTAGATCCATTGATTTAATTTACTCTCTTTCTTAAATATTCCTTTTTCATGTTGAATAAAGTGTACCTCCTAAAAATATTTATATATAAGAGTACAGAATATTCTTTATTTTCTTGTTCAGTTTTAATAATAATAATAAAAAAGTTGTCAGTTTGACTGAGAACATCTCTCTGAAATAAAAGTATAATTATAGCCTACACTTCTACTTCAGGAAACTTGCAGATAATTTCATTATAATAATTTTATTTAACATAATTCAATAGATATTAAAGTTTATTTATGACATTCATTTTCAACTAGAGCAAACGAAACTCCAAAAGCATGAACTTCACAATTAAATAATCTAACTTTTTTTTTACATAGATATGAAATAAAGGCAATTTGATGTGCAAAGTCAGTTTAAATGCACATGGAATTAGATAATCAGTTTTAGTTCTGACGGGATTTTACTTTGTTGATCCTTCAGATTAAAATTAAAACGAAAAGTTTATTCCACGGTAACATCACTCAAATAAACTGAAAGTTGTAGTATATTATTCGAATGTTAATATAAAGGAAAATCCGAATTACTAGATTACATGTTTAATGTAAAAAATTTATTAAACAAAGCCATTTTCCATTAGTAACTGGTTCATTGTGTATCACTTAGCATTATTTTATTGAAAATGGGAAAAATTAGAGAATTAAAGATCTAAATTCTCAATGGAAATATTTATGTTATCAAAATGACAGGACGTTATAACGATCACTGGCCTAGGATATGGGTGGGGGACTGAACCGCATCCTTGGAAATCCATAAAAACAGCAGCATTTATTCTGGAAAATAATTACTATCGTAGGAACTTGCTGTGACGAATTTGTTCATAAATTTTATAGTGCGCTCGTATAAAGATTGTAGGCACGTACGTATTGCTTATTTCCTGTTTTTTAATGTATAATATCGCGAATGATTATGCATTTTTTAAGAAGTATTTAATAAATTAATAAGAAATAAAATGATTTTAACAAACTCCATAAGGGAATGTAATTGAGATTAAAAAACAATGCAAGAAGCGATTGGAATAATCGCTTGTTTTCAAACCGAAAAATAGTACAGATTAAAAACTTCATATTAATGAAATGAATTGTTAACATTATTATTAATTTTGAAAACAATATTACCTATATCAAAGGCTTATTAGGGCAGATTCGTTTGAAATAATATTCTATTTTCGTTTTTTCTCTTTTCAGGTAAGAAATTGAAATAACTATGGATGGAATGTTTCTACTGTGTTTAACGGTACTGTAATATTTTTTTTATCCATTTATATAATACTCTAGATGATGAAATGGTATTATTTCAGTCTTTCAGTACTAACCACATTTCGAGATCTGCGGTTCAAAATCCTTCGTAATGAGACAACTACTTAGTATAGAATATTACTGTATTTGCTGCAACAGCTGTCATGACCGAGTTGGCGGTATTAGTTCAACAATGAGTTAGAATAACCCGATATCCATATTACCAGTAACTACGTACTGTAATTGTACTACTGTGAATATAGTTATTTCAGAGACTGATTTGACAAAGAGCAATCTTAAAGACTAACGGTGTTTGATTACGCGTATAAACTAATTTATTATAATGTACGACGAACCATTCAACATGATGTTTAGTTGTTTCTGGAATTCAATTAGTTTAGTATTTAGTTGATTACATGTATTTTAATTTTGAAATTATTGCCCGCACCATTAATCCAAATCTGACACATATTTTAATATGGATGAGAAGTAAACAAAAGATAATAAAAACACGATATAAAATTCCATCGAAAAAGAAAATAACTGAAATAAGTTAGTCACCAACAATCTTTTATTAGAAAAACCGTTTGGAATTACCATAATATTGTGGCATTAACCGCTATACAATACCATCAATTAAAAACTCTTCTGAATGGAAACTCTTGTAACGCAACGAGTATTAATTTTAGTCGTAGATTTGCATATATTCTCGAGGGTGTTGAAGTGAACCGAACACTAAATGAACCATTCTACTATTGTGCAGTTAGTGGAAGAATGGTATAAATGATATAGATTCCACATAGCATTATGACAATCAAAGGGGAAATACCTGAAATATTCGCCATTTAATTTTGGTAATGTGTTAGCATGCGATTAAGCGAATCAGGTTGATTGTTTTCATTATCATTCTTGCATATTAATTTCTCTCATATAGAAAATAGTGGGTTATTAAAGCGTTTTATATGATCTAAAATATCCTGGTATTGATTTTAAAGATAATTAGCTTACATTGAATTGAATTTTTTTTTATTTAAGTTGCGGTTTGGTTGGAAATATGTGAAATAATGCAGTAGTTTCCAGCAAAAAACATATATATATTCGAGAGATTTAATATCATAATTATTACTACCGTACTTTTACACAACTATACTTTTACACTTGTGAATGAAAAAACAAAAACATTAGAAATATTCATTGTAATATATTACATTCATTTAGAAATCTATCGGAAGCTATACACGTCATGGATTAGTGTGGTATAGTGCTGTAGTAGAATTTTGAACTTTGAGAAACTTTTCTTTTGAATATAAAATCAATTGTTAGCACTCTCAGTGTTCTAGTATGTTATGAAACAATGTAGTCCATTAATGAAAAATGTTTTCTTACTGAGTGAATTTTATGTTCTGATAATTGTATAAAAATCGTGTAAATAAAATGTGTGTGAAAATTATATTTTAGTGTCATCTCATATATTTGTTTATACACCAGATCGCAATATTTTAAACTTTAGTATTATTAATATATGCTGACGTGATACCATCAACATTTCGAAAACCTTTGTGAGAAAAAAAAACTACTGTACAATACAAATTGTATACTTCTTCGAAACATCTGAATGAACACAGCATCTACACCATTCTCAGGAACACCTCAACACCAGAATAGTGTAAAGCAGGTTTTGAAAAAAGCATTTCTTCCACAAAAATTGTAGTGTAAAAGCAAGCATTTGTAGAGGAGCATTATTTTCTGCTCCATCTGTCGTACCGTCCTTTTGGAAACTAGAAGGAACAACAAGGACATTGGTAGAAAGCGACTTTTCTAGGGAAGGTCGAGTGAAAGAACGAAAGCAATTTTCAATGTCCGACGCCACAGGAGTTGCTGTTCAAAGTAGCGGGTATACAATCTCTATGTGTTGCTAGCAGCTTCTTCCTATTCTTACACCTTCCTCTATACTGCTTTTCTTGATATGGGATCTTCTTCTTCTTTTTTCGGTTTGAAAGGACAAACTATCTTTTGGAGTTTTAGTGTCATGCAGTTGAAGAAAAGAGGTTGTATGAAAATGGGTATACTGTAGGGTTTCCTTTGGGTAGGATTGGGTTTTAGTGGGCGAATGAGAATCTCAGCAAATAGTTTTGGTGTTATCCTGATAAGATGGTGGGTTCTCAAACCTATATATTGTAAAAATTAATGAGAGGATACAATAATACAAAAATAGAGCAATTATTTCACTTTCATCATTCAAAAATCTTGTTGTCGTGAAAAAAATAATTAAACGAAAAAACAAACCATAAATATCAAATCTTCCAAACGTATTTGCTACTTCTCAGTTATCAAAGTAGAAAGAACATTTTTTTGTTATCCTAGATCAAAAATACATTTTCTCATTATTTTACAACATCTAAAAATATATCCAATAAATATATCAGGAAGTTTATTTATAGAGCAAAACCTGAAACCATAACATTTTGTGATTGTAAGTGAAGTCAGCCATTTTATTGAGGTTTACAGAAACCACATCATTAGAGGAGTTTGCAAAGGTGAAAAAATAGAAAGAACTATTCAATCGTTTAGGTCAATGCTTAGTAAAGTTTGCGTAATACGGCAGGTAATGAAGTTGTTAAAAACTATTTATCGAAATACAAAAAAAATGCTAAAAAAAGTGTAGGTATTGCTCAGATTTCTGGTGATTTTAATCACTATCTAGTTAAACCTGTAATATTTTTCAGCATGACGTCCCATTTTCCCGCACATATTTCCCGTTTTACTTTCGTTGTTCTCTATTGTACTCGATTCTAAAGGGACCTTTAATCTGTGTTGGAAATCGGGACTTCCCGCTCAAAAATAATGGGCCTTTAAGGAAGACCGAATGAGTCATTACCTTGTTGTAATGTAAATAAAACTAGTGCAACACTTTTAGCAGACAAAGCAAATTTGTCTTATGTTAAAGATATTAGCGAGAAAGGAAATTTCTATTTTTCTTAATCCTTTCTCTGAATTTTAATATTTACATCAAATTTGTTCGAAAATCGTGTCTTTAAATACCTTTACAGGATCTTTAAATACCTTTACAGTATTACAGCATATTCTCGTATCTCAGTGAGACCGGTATAATTATAAAAGATATTATCTCTTTGTGGAATTTTATGAACCCGTAGTTCTTTACTTACAGTTGATGAGATTATACCAGGACGCTATGGTATATTATATGGTTTCGCAAAGCTTTTCTTTCAAATATCGATTAAAAACTAAAAATAATTATTGCATAAATCAGCATTAGTTATTTGAAATAATAATTTATTTTGTCGACTTTGCTGTTTAATTATATGTATCTTTGAAATACAAATTATTATTAGACGATGTTTTCAATACTATTACTAACGCCGTATATTATGAAATTCTTTCTTGTCATGTCTTCTAGTCGTACATTCAGTTTACAGATAATATATATGTACTCCTATGTTGTTTAAATGTTATAATATATTAGGTAAAATATTGTTCCACGACGTCTGACTTACTTTAATCAATGATAACTCCTACAGTATGACATTCATAGTTGTTTTTCTAACTTTTTCAACGATATTCTTTCTCTTTTATGATTCAGATTTGCGAAAAGTTATTTGTTTGAAACTAATTTGGCACAACTATTTGAAGCCATACCTTTTGTTCAAGCGATCCCTGATTTTCTCATCAGTAAATGGTACAAAGTAACATTAAGTAAATTTTACTTAAGATACAACCTACTTTTTTCTAGAGTTTTGATGTTGCCAAGAATATATAGAAACTTTTTTTAAAAAGAACAGATGTCCTCGTATTCTCACTTTGTTATGAAAGTACAACTATACTGTAGCTCTTTCCAAAACTGTTTCTTTTTAAGCTACTATGTAGAATACCAACAGCAACTTGTATCCTACTCAAAGCATTATGTCTCGCTGATATACAAGCTGCTAGATTTAGATTGGAAGTGGGGAAAACACTTTCTACACTTGTAGTAATTTAGGGATGTTTTGTTGAAATGTTGAGTTTTGTTGTTTCAAAATGACACGAGTTAACTGATTGGTGCTGAAGTATACACTGTAGCGTCACATTTGTTGGTAATATGTAATGTGAGTCAGGAATATTTTCCTTCTGTTTTGAAGTTACTAAAAAGTACTTCTGCACTGCATGAAACTGTCCAATCGAACAAAATATGATTATTATTGTAATGAATATAGTTTATTCGGTTTGACCCTCTTTCACACAACTCTCAAGCTCTCATACATTTTAGTGAAAGTAAAAATTGGTCATTTTTATCCTGTCGTTTCTCTAATCATTTACTATAGTAGATGATCGACATCGTTCAGAACTTCAGATGTATATGAGTAAACAACAAGTATGAAATAAATGTGTTTGATATTACACTAAATTAGCGTCTGATGATAGTGATGAATTGGATCGACAGGAAAAATCTACTTCATTCTTAGAGAATGAAAGCAGCCCTCCCTGAAGAAAATAATCGTCAAGTCTACGTTTTTCGAGTATGGACCTAATATTCTTTCATATGATAACTTTAAATTCATACCCATTAAAATTTTAATGTAGATCATTTTCACGTTTTCTAAATTGACAATGCTCAATGTATTTCTTCTTTTATTGTTTTCACACATAACTTATTTGCTTACCGTTATCTTAACTTTTATAACTATCTACGTTACAAGGTTGATATTTTTCTTTTTCATGTATTCAGTTTCACTATATGAAAAAATATCAACTAATACAGTATTTATTATATTTAATTTTAACACGTGTGCTTGAGCGAATATGACATGAAATTCATTGAAATACAGAAGAGACTGAGTTTATCAGAGCCGTCGCTACAGGTGGGCTGGGGTGGGCCCATGCGCACCTAAAATATGCTGTGCCCACCCGTGGGCCCACCCAAATTAAATAATATAAAACTTTTAAAAATACATGAATTGTAAACTGAAGTAATTGACTCATTCACATTTCTAAAACTATTTTATCTCGTTAACATGTTGAGAGAATCATTTCAAAAATATTGTATTTTTTGCTCATTATTAACTAAAAATCCTCAGAGTTACTGACAATATTTCGACGGATTTTAAAATACAGCTAATAACTAATCTATACTCATAAATTATAAAAAATAAAGAAAAAAAATGTTAAAAATCGTAATTTTACAATGCTCTATTACAAAATACTTGAGATTTTGACATGTTTACTTTAAAAAATGTTAAAAAAGAGATAATCTTTGAGTCAAAATATGAAAAAAATTGTCAATAAAATATAATTTTTCACTCAATACATGACTTTTTCACCAATTTACTTATAGAGAAAGAAATTATCGCAATCTCACACATAAATATTCAAATCTAACACTTTTTTCTGCAAACACACAAGGGACTAGAAAACACTTGGAATATATGATTCTAATTTGATTATACCGTAACTAATAATATTGTCTTCTAGCAGTCACAGAGTATATTGATAATTGCTGACAAGCAAAGCTTCTATTCGTGGGGCAACATTAAACGTGTACGTTGAATCAGTCGGGGGCTTCGTTTTCCTACACATGCTTTCGTACTCCTCTTTTTTCAGCACTTTTTTCTATTGTATATTTGTAATCGATATTCTAGGGGGGAAAATAAGTTGTGCCGGAAAACGAAGCACCCGAATGATTCAATCCATAGATTTAAGGGGGGTATTTAGAACAAATGCCAAAAAGGACCTGAAATTTTGAAACATATCAATATATTTGCTTGGTGTAAACTATTGGCCCAATATAA
>JAQIWE010004794.1:0-10457 GCA_034698565.1 Campodea plusiochaeta
ATTTATTTACTATGTAAGGTTGTGTCTGTTAATTATTTCCATTGTATTTAATTCCCTTACGCTTTAATAATTGTTACTACTAAACCAAATTGTTAGAAATTTTCAGAAGTTATTTAGATTCACTAAGATATAATTTACTCAAAATTAGAAATTTCTGTGATCCAAAATAAGAAAGTGCTATGTCGACTACCCTTTCTGCAAGTGAACATTGTCAATTATCTTTCTAATTAATATCATCTTCTCACCTGTAATAGTTCAATTAATATCCAGAAAAAATCCACCAATATATACGTCACCATTAAATGACTGTGGATTTGATTACGAAGACAACGAAGCTCTCTGAAATAAGAGGGAAAAATTAAGATAAATATTCAGACGTATCATACATTATAATAATATTGGTATAGTGAATAGTTATTAGAATTAAATTATTTCTTTAATGTGAAAATAATACAATAGGAAATAAATACTAAAACCATTTAACAATACAGTTTATTTAATCGTGACATTCGTGAGTAACTATCGAATAATTAATTTTCATAAAAAATAGTAAAGTAGGAAACAGCAGGGCACTTACTTTCCTGCAAATGCAGAAGATATATTGTTTTCATTTTATAAATTGGGACGTTTATTGGCTTAAAAATAAGTTTTAGAAATTAACCAATAAGTACTCATTCTAAATCTGTACAATATAGCTACCTTAGGGAATAGAATAAATTAAATTAATTGCGTAAACATTATATTAAGATTATTATTCTTACTTGAAATAAAGGAATATAGCCAACGCTATACAGAGTGCAATGAGTGATATTCCGTATCCTGATAAGTACATAATAATGGTTTTCTCTAGTGCTAGTTGGCCGGTCTGCACACCAGGATGATGGTTATTGAGTGGTTCACACATTGTGTAGTTCGATTTATCCCATACGCCGGAACCATTACAATATCTGTAAGCTGGAGCTGAAAAGAATGAAATGAAATAAAGTTTTATTTGGAATTAAGAAAGCGAGTCGTAAATATTCTTTCTTGACCCCAACACATACGTAAATTGGAGATGATGTAGATACCACCATAGTCTGTTCGGTATTTACCCCGAATGAGTTTTTACCCATTGTACCCAGTTAAATAAATTGGGTGAACTCCAATAGTCTTTCGCAGATTAAAATTCTAAATAATTTTGAGGCCGATCAAATACAACCGGGACCTCTTGCACACCAGTGTGATGCAAACCACTATCAGAGATCACTGCGATTGCTTAGAAATTGGTACCCTTTACGTGTTTTGCCAACTCACAAAGAAAGAAAAATATATTGCTGTATATGAAAATTTCATTTCAAACATTCACTAAGAGAAACTGTAGTCTTAAAATTCCTTTTTATACCTATTTCCATTTTCAAAAAGAACCTGCTACACAAAGCTGTTCATTTTTATTCACAACGTCACTTTTATACGTCACTATCTTTGAGTGGTTGAAAATTCACTTTTGTTGATGGTGATATCGGTTTAACAGAAGATAGTTGTCATTTCCTTGATATTGAAAAATTTCTAGATGAAAGAGACAGTTTATCAACAAAAGAAATGAAAAATCGTCGTCTAGAACATGTTGAGAGAATTTATTTTACCTTCAGTAAAGTTGTTTACTATCTGTTTTCCTTGTTTGAGTTTTCTTTGCTTTACAATCCTTCTGCTTACATCTACAAATCGATATGTTGTGTACTTCAGAGGAGTTTATCGAAATTCCGAAAAGATTCGTTGATATAGCTTTACTTGTTTCAGAAAGATAGAACAGCATCCTCACCATTCTCTATTAGAAATATGTTACAAAATACGCAAAAACGTTTTTAAGACTAATTTATGTACAACATTATTTTGCTGTAGTATTCCACCAGCCATTATAATTTAATATTGATGAACAGGATGAAACACAAAAATATTTTATTCAAACGTAATATTAAAAAGTTTCAAAAAACATGTTAGTATCATCCTGTTTCACAGTATCATCCTCTTTTAATTTATCTGGTTTACATTACTATCAAAATAATTATATAGCAATACATTGCATTAATAATAATCAGTATGAATTCAGGGAAAATGAAAATATTAAACACGTAGCACAGAAGATAAAACATATAGACACAGACGATAAAACATATAAACGACCAGGTTTGAAAATGCTTCTACCATTAAATATGCACTAGACAACAATTTATTTAATTCGCTGAAATAAAAATGTTTCATTTTTAATGTTTAAACTACAATTATTTATTCCGAAGTTCTACATTTACTATAACTGTTTATTCTATTCTGTTCTCAAGAGTGAGAGGTTATGTTTTATTTTATGTACTGATTGTTTTTATTTTGTTTTTAGTTTGGTAAGTTCAAATTATCTTATATTGTTTAATGTTTTAATTTCTGATAATTTGCATTGCGCATGAGGATGCTACTGTGTATCGAAACTGGGTTGCCAATAAATTATAATATATGCAGAGAAGGCTGCAAATTTCGTGTTTTCAGATAAAACATATGTTCGATTTAATTTATCAAAAAGTTGGAAAATACAGGTTGCATAATTATTTTTGGTTAAACATTTGATCAAATTATCCACTCATTGTTATTGTTACCCATCAACCCAGTCAAGATAGCAAATTTAATTGATGGATTTTTCTAATCAGAGGGCAAACCTTTAACCCGTTTTCTATTCTAAGACATTAACGAAATTTCTTCCTTTGAAATTCGTCTCTTCCAATTTACGAGTAACAATTCTCTCCCAAATTACTTTCAGTGGTTGCATTTTTCATTTACGAAAGCAAACAATCTTTCTTTTGCTAATGATGTAATTTCCGGTCGGAAGTGGAAACTTTTTACTTTACACGATTGAAACGAAAAAGCTCAAAAAAGCATGAAAATTAATAAGAAAAGAAAACTGATTTCTTTGTGTTTGTCGCCACTAAAAAAGGTAAAATGAAATTGGTTGTAATTGAGATACTATATACATTATAAAGGGTAAAAGGGCAATTATATGAGAGCGAGTTTTCAAAAGCTTTTTGGTGAAAAAGTGACATGATTTATACGAAATGTTTATTTTGTGATTAACTAAAATAAATATTATTTCATTTTGAAGAAAAATTGAAGGAAAAACTAATTATTATTATTCCGAACTGAGATTCATTCCAATTATTCGGTTGTTAATGAAAATAAATAAACTTACTCTTAAACTATAACAGTTAAAATGTTGCACATTATTTTATCAGAAGCATGAAGTAATTAACTAATCATTTCTCAGATGGCTTTGTTTTAAATTTCATATATATATATATATTAAATTGGTAGAAAAATTAATGTTTTTATCAAATGATTATTACTTTTAAGTTCTGGTGCAAAATAATAATATACCGTATCTGAAAGTCTATTCAACGGTGGATCAAATGGAACGATGACATCCTGGGCCAAATCCAAAGAGGGAAAAATAGAATAAATTCTTTTAATAAACCATTAATATAAAAATCTATTCTCTTGGAAGTTACTTTCATGCAGAAAAATTTAGCATTCTATAAATTTCATTAATGTAAGCAATATTATTATATTTCATGTGAACTTTCTGAACATAATTATTGTTGACATTTTTGTCTCATATCCGTTCTACTCTTCGTGAAGGATCATCATTTGTCCCACTTCCCCCATTTAACTGGTTGAATTGCACATCTCTATTTTACTCTGTGTGTCTATCGGGGGAATAAAAGCTCATTAATTTCTGTGTCATTTGACACTTCATTTCTGTATGTCACCACCACACTGTCTAAGACCATCATTCAACTTCAGGAAGCACCGATAGAGAGAAATTGAAGGATAATTTCAACTTTTTCAAGTAGATATGTTTTATTGGAATAGGAAAAGAGTTTATTAAGCCTTTATTTATTATCGAGATTCGTTCATAACTTCTTATTTAACTGTTAGTATAGTTATATGGAGTATGATGGAACTCTATATGGCGAAAATTGATATGCTCACTTTTTAATAATATAAAGTATTCCATTTTTGAAATTAACTGCAGGTAAAGTAGTGACAAAATTTAAAATTAAATACGTATGAATGTATGATGCTCGTATTTTGTGTTATTATTTACAATACTTTATCTTTGGAAGTGATTTAAACGAAAATAGTGATCATAGGCCCTATTATATATACTTTCTTCAATCAGATATTTAATTTTATGTATAAATTTTAGGAGAAACATCTTGTTCTTACATTATTACATCTTCGACTTTTATATTTGTTATCCTGATTAAAACTTCTTAAATTTAAAAATTCAAACACTCACTTGATATATTAAATTTTAAAAAAGTGATTAAAAATTGTGTATATCGGTGTACCTTAAAATCAGAAGAAAATGCACCAAACATAAAAAGAGCAAGAGTGTTTTCATGTACAACGGAATTTGTAAAAGAGAAGTGTAATATTTTTCATTTGTATATCCATTATTGTCGACAGTAACCATGTGATATTTTAGAATTGTTTGGAAGAATACGTAACTTTACTTTATTATCATGAATGATGTAACCGGAAAATGTAAACTGACGATGAATCAACCCCTAACTGATAAAATAATCTAGGTCTATGTCAAGGGAATTTGCACATTATTGTCTTTTTTGTTTTTATAATATCATAAACTTTGAGATGATATGCTTTAATTTAGAGTTTCTTTTAAAATTATTACAGTGAATATTATTGTTGATTAATAAATTCCAGTGATAATTAATTCTAATATTAGTTTAACTTATCGACGGTGTTGCATTATAATATTCTATATAAAAATCAATTATTAATACAATAATGTGAGAAATTTTACAAAATTCAAATTATTCTCCAATCCTGTTCGTGTTTTCTTCAATTACTTTCTTTAATATTTTATGAAATTTGTCACGAAAAAAAGGATAGTAATTTTCTACTGCTTCAATACGTGGCATGTTTCAGAAACGAAATGTAACATTAATTAAATACTGCAATAATAATAAAAAGCTAACCTTCATAACAGTATAATACGCACAAAAAGTGCTAGAATAGTTATTAATATTAATGATAAAACATGACAATCTACAAAGTAAAAAAAAATACACAATGAATCAATTGAAATGGATTCGTATAGCAAAATATGATACAGAAAAACGTTGTTTTTATATACTGCTAAAAACATCGATTCTTCCAGGCAACTCTATTATTTTCTTTCGGGGAGAAATATGAAGATTGTGAAGAAAAATGTAATAGGATACTTTCTTGTGGTATATGCTGAGAAAAGTTTCCTGGCAGAGAGTTGAGGAACCTTACTTACGGTAACTGAACATCTCTTGTTTATATTACCCAATTAAAATAAAGAACTTGTTCGTGAGTAATAATTCAAGAAAGAACGAGCTGCAGGAGATTTTCTTGAGATGCGTTAGAAGATTGTAACGGTAAAATGCAGTAAAGTCTGAAAGTATATTGTTATTTTACAGTAATGTAACTTTTAATATTTTGAGTCTGATACTCTATTCTTATGAGCTATTTATGGGCATGTTCTTTAATTATGAAAATTAAAAAAAATATATATTTAAATTTTCATTTTACCTTTACCAAATACTCGAAAAATATTATTATTTAAACAAAAAAATCTTTATAAAAACGGTAATACGTAATGGGCAATAAGATATATCAAGTTTCTTAGTGCGCCTCAAAATATATAAAAATTCTATATGAAAATACATCAGTTTCAGATCTTTTATAAAATCTGTCATCATCTTAATATAGATAAAAGCTTATAATAAATATTATGTGCTACTTCTCTTAATTATTATGTTATTAATACAATATAATTTTTGGGAATCATAAAGAAAAGATTATTTGAGCAATATTTTTGCATTGGAGCTAAACTACGCAGTTCTAAATCTAATATACTGTAAGAAGGGAAAAAAATTGAACCTTCTATAATATTCTGCCACAAAAATTAGATTGCAGAAAAAGTAATACATTTACATTTTACCCTTTCTTATATGCAAAAAACTCCATTTTCATAATTCAGCGCTAACTCAATCACATAAAGTATTCTTACAGACAGACGACACAAAAGACGCAAAACTCTTTACCGCATTTTCATACCTTCAGGCACTTTTGAGAACCAATTTTTGCAAAATTTCAATCTTTTATGTCTTTTGAGCATTTCTTAATATTAAATTTATTGTTGTTGCAGCTTGAAATAACATTTGCGTTTCATTTAGTAGTACGGAACCCTTGGGATTTTGGTGCTCCCATGTTGGTTTTCGTAGTTATTTCCTTATTGAATATTCTATTTTCGTTTATAGAGGCTGTTTACTTTTGCGGTTTTACAGTATTATGTTTTGAATTTACTGGCGTAATGCATGATACCTTTAATAATATATTTTGTTTATAAAATTTTGGTTTATATAGTTTCTTAGTGGTTTCTGTGGAGCAATATAAAATGAATATGATTTGGAAATAAATATCATTCGTGCGGTTACGTAACACCGTATTATTGCCATTCACATTTTATTATTTCATTTTTACAGTTAAAAATGTACGTGATTACATATTCCTTATAGGGGGTATTACATTGGTGAAAAAACGCGCGTTTATTGGGACGCTTTTACTTTTACACTACGCGTTCGGATATCGCGTTTTGTGAAGGTCGATGATGTAAAGTATGCGATGTTGCCAAGGTAGAGAGAACAGTTGCCACATCTTCACGTCGTATTTAGTTGTCCCCCCCCCTTTTTCTAAACCTCCCTCCCCGGTCCCCCAGAAACGCGAAACGCGAACGCTTTTGCTATTGCACACAGTTTTTCACGGCTAGAACCGCGAAACGCGAACGCCTTTTTATAACAGGTGTTATAGGTCTGACTTTCGCGACTGCGTTTCGCGTCTGGCCTATAATGTAATACCAATTTTTCTTTTACATGTGTTCTTATGGGAGTTAACTTTGGCGTTCCAACCGCGCGTTTCAGACGCGCGTTCCAATCACTAATGAAATGCTACCTTATAACATAAAATAGAGAATGGGTCTTGTTATATTTGTCAATCAAATTCGGGAATGTTCACCGATTCTTAAACCTGTATTTTTTCAACGAGGAGCTGCATTTTCAAACACAGGTAAACCGTTTTACTTTCTTTGTTCTCTATTGTACTCGTTTTCCCAAGAGACCGATAAGCTGTGTTGGAAAAGATAACTTTCCGTTGGGAAAAAATGCATCTTTAAGAAATATGTAATGTACAGCACATTGATATTTGTACCAAATATATTTTTTTGAAAAGTAACTGAAGACTCTGAACAATAACATAAATGACCTATACCTATGCAATAAAGTTTTTTTTCCCTTCCTGCAAATAAATTCTAAAAATATCGTTTTTATTGAAGTACAGTATCTTGAAAAACGCAATAAAGATAGCAATTGCAATTCGTTTTATTAAACTTTTTCTATTCCGAATTCTCTGAAAGTATATCAGTAATGTATAGGTACACCTCTGCACACACAGATATAAAAAGGACACAGCACATTTTGTTTTTCCCAAGAGAGCTATAATTTTATGATACCCCCTTTAAATATTTCAGATATTACAGAGAAAGCAATTCTTTTATGTATTTTAGTCACGATCGGTTATAAAATTACTTTCCGATTATAAAGATCCAATTTTTTTCTCTTACCTAATCGATAATGTTCCAATACGTTCTCGTGAATTAATATTTGTGATTTGGATTTTTATGATAATTGAGGAATCATGTTCCGCTATTTTCTTTTTTTAGCTGCAGGCAGTAACATTAAAGAATTTTTAATTGAAAGGTATAAACGAAATACAAAGAAAAGCTGAACTGCATCACAATATTACTGATCGGTAAAAAATTGACTTAGTTTTTAAAGACTATTAAAATGCGAATGAGAAAAATTATGTGCAGAACGTATTAGTAGACTTATTCCAAAGTTTCTTTAGTTCTGGTTTGGCTGATGTTTTCTATAGTTCTTGAAAGTTTCCAAAGCCAAATCAAAATTTAACGAAAAAAAAATGGCCATGAGGTGATCTTGCAGTATAATATTGTGTAAAAATTATGTTATTACAAAACTTCATGATTTAATTTTTTTCGTTCAGTGGTATATAGAAAAAATATGTATTGCGAGCGAGTAGTACAAATTTTTTAACTTATTACTTTCAAAGAAATTTTCTAGAATATACGAAAATAATACCTGAAGTTTATCTGAACGACGTAGGAAATATATTATTCTCGATGTTACTAGGCAATGTAATGTTCGTTTGACCTGCAGGTTAATTGCGTTTGCTTTTACAGTCAGATCTCATTACTGAAGACTTAAGGAAAATAATCTGCTTGCTGCCATACATAGTGGATGTTGAATACAATGTTTTAAAGCTCTCAGTTAGTCTGTGATACATGTATTCACTTTTGCTTTTGATTTTTGAATAAAGGGTGTGCTTTATTATACACAAAGTGTGAAGCAGTGAGCATTTGAAAAATACTTTTTGGAAACGGAGGAGTAATAATATTAATTTTTGTGATGTAGATATAGAGTTATTTGTTTTTTGTTATTTTGCTTTTTTTGTCTTCTGTTGTATTCACTATTGAAGAGTATATTACTAAAGTTATACTATCTGATTTTATTAACATTGTTATTTTTATAATAAGATCATAAGAATCCTGCGAGGGCGCTTCAGTATATTACAGTGTAACTCTATACAGTTCACGAGTTCGATCCCAGATTGCGTCGGTGTATTAGGCGCTGTAAAACTTTAAAGGAGTACTATTACGAAACTTCAGTTTCTAATTGGTACCCAGGGGTAAATGATGGTTAATCTGAGCATATTGTTGTCGACCAAGAATTCCCCACTATACTGATGTTCAAGAAAAACATGGGCTCTCTAACAATTATATGCGCTCGTTATTCATCACCATTCAAAATAATGAAAGAACGAAACTTATACCTATATTTTCTATTGAAAAGGCACATTTTATAAGGTACTAGCAACTGACCAGAACTACTTTTCAATATCTATCTATAAGCTAATATTGATAACTTTTGACTTACCAGATGTGTCATATTTAATATTTCTAAACTCCTTGAAACATTTCATTGTAACCATGGTATCAGCTGGCGAGGGTGGCCAACATACTAAAGTATCCCATGACCTTGAACAATAACCAGTGACCACCTGTGACCCTTCCATTTCCATATTCAATAAACAATTCAGTTCTTCATTCTCAGAACTTGAATTCAATATTGCTTTTTCACCCATCATTGTAGTGGTTAATCTGAAATAAAATATAAAAGAAAATATATGTAATGCCATGTCATTTAATACAAATGTGAAGGTTCAAAATATGCAAGACCTTACACACATAAAATTATTTTTTATGTGTGTTCGACATTATTTTCATATATGACAGATACTGAAAAACTAGAAGTGAATAGCTTTCTTATTTGAGGCTATCGATCGAATAATAGTTACTGTAGTGAAGTTGATTAATGAAATTCGAGAAAGGCTCATTAAATATATATAATGGATCATATTATATATCTGTACTTGGAAAATAATTATTTCGAATTTTGTCAACATGAACAAATTGATGTTATATCAATTAAGTTGAAGTTAGTTGGTCTCGTTTCTTTCACAACCAAGCCATTCTTTTAGATTTAGAAATCTCGTCTCGCTCGAGGGTATACGAGTCTGAATATCGCCTTCTTTACGTGGAAACATAGTGTCTCGGAATCGTATCTATTACTATAGTCTAGATGAGATAGTCTTCGTCAGAGGCTCGTTTCGATGACTACACTACTATTGCCCTAAAAGTTGAATTACCTGAGTAATGTTATGAATGAAAAAATGCCAGACACTATCGTGACCTCTTCTAAGAGTAATGTTAAAGCACATGTTCATTCCTGTATACATAACGTAAGCGTGCTGTAGTACTATATAGTGTGAATGTATCTTAAACATCCATTTAGTTAATTACTTGTAATACTTTCACCTGCGCTGATATTTATACATGCGGGTTTTAACTACATGCAACAGGTTATTCTTGATGTAAAGAGATAGAATCATCCATAGCAGTATGGAAATGTGATGACAATAATATATACGGAATATTTTATATTTATGGAGAGTATGGAGTGTTTCAACTGGTTGCAAAATGAAATATACAGAGAAGGTTATGTGTGCTTTATACAATCATATACGGAATGATGCGGTTATATGCTTTTTAATATATTGTAGAATAGATTTTCTCAATATGAAATGTAATATCGAGCGGTTATTCGTACTTGGAACTGATAATAATAATAATAATAATAATAATAATAATCGTGTATTTTTATTTAAAATAAAAAGTTATCTGATACATTGAGAGATTATAATCTTCAGGAATGAGTGGGTATTAGTATCTTTGGTGTGTGGTTAGTTCTGCA